>JAODAL010055467.1:0-23937 GCA_025379985.1 Phyllomedusa bahiana
TTTTTTATTTTTTTTGTGTAGGGGCTTGTTTTTTGTGGGGTTTAGTTGACGTTTTTTATTGGTATCATTTTTTTTGGGGAAAAAGACTTTTTGATCAGTTTTAAATTTTGTTTTTTGGAAGGCAGGGGGGCGAAATACTGCAATCCCAGGAGTGGGTTTTTTTTTTTTAACGTAAATTTGTGCATTTCCATGCAAGTTTAGCTTTAATCAGTGGGTTTACGATTCGGCGATTTCCCCTTTATATAGTTTTTTTAAAGTTTTAAAAAATTTAAAAAAAAAAAAAAGTGTTTTTTTTTTTGTGTTAAAAAAAATTTTAAAAGCTCGCTGTCTTTTGGAGCCATAAATTTTTTTTTTTTTCCGTTATACAGAGAGGTGTTTAAAGGGGGTTTTTTTGCGGGATGAACTGAAAGGGTTTTTAAAGGTACAAATGTGGTTTTTTATTTGGCTTTTGATCGTTTTTTTTTTTTCCATTTTTATGTTTCAGCGGGGATAAAAAAAAATTTTCAATTCTTTTGTTTTTTTTTATTTTTTTTTAAAAAAAAAAAAGGGGGCCCCTTTCGGGGGTTTAATTTTTTTGAAAATTTATAGGACGGTCTTTACGCACGCCGGGGGGATTCCAAAAATGGGTTTCTTTATTTATTTTTTTATCTTTTTGGGGTGTTTGCCGTCTGAAAAAGGGGAAAAAAGGGGGGTGTTTACGTGTTTTTATTTTTTTTTTTTTGTTTTTGGATTTTTCTTTTTTTTACTTTTTTTTTTATTTTTTTTAAAACTTATTTTTACTTTCCCCATAGGGGTATTTTTTTAAAACCCAAAAGTTCAGACTTTTGAAGGTTGCGGGTTTTTAAGGGGAAGCCAGTGCATAGCATTTTTGTTTTGCATGGGGCGCCCTGACAATGTAATTTACGATGCCACAATTTCAAATTTTTGGGCAGGGGGATGTCACAGCGGCTCCGGGGGAATGTGACTTTAGTTCCGGGCCCTTTTTGGGGAGGGCTCGTTGCTGCCCCCTTTTTTGGGGGCAGCGCGGCCCAGGGAGGGAGAAGGGGGGACCCCTCCTGCCTGACTTTTGCTCGACCCATTTTTAATTGATGTATGAGTTAAGGGGGGTTAAACACCCGCGGCCAAAAGCTCAACTCGGCCCCCGGGGGGGTGATTTGGGGCATGGGGCCGGGTTAAATTTACCGTGGTCCCCTTTTTCGCGATCGCCCCGGCCTCCCGCAAACCCCGCCCGATTTGCTAGGGGGGTATGCATACGTCCCAAAGGGCGGAAGAGGTTAAGGCAGCTTGTAAAACTTCATCCCTTTTGGCTGTTTTGGGTTTAAATTTTAAAGCCCTTTGCAAGCCCCTTCCTTTAACTTGCTTTTTTTATTGCTTCTGGGGGCCCTATGACCCAAACGTAATGCCAAAACTTGGGGTGCAAATTTTCATGTTTATTGTTTGAAAGTTTTTTAAACAGGCCCCTTTTGGGATTGGAAAAAAGGGGACAAACAATCTTTGGGTATTTCTTTTGCAAGAGTTTGACCCCCTTTTTGGGGATGTGCGTTTTCTTATATAAAAAGTAACCACATTTCCCTTTTTCTTGTGGTTTCTTTCTGTTTAAAAAGTTGCTTTTCCCCAAGACTTTGGAAAATAGAGCCATTTTTTCTTGGAAACCCTTTGGGGTTTTGTTGGAGAGACTTGGCTTTTGGGGGTAGCCAAATTTTCCCATTCCCCTTTTTGAAGTTATAAATGACCATTGGCTATGATGACTTTTTTTCTGTTTGTTTGGTCCAGGTTTGGAAAAAAAACTTCTGGGTTTTTTGTCTTTTTGGGTTTTGGGGCCTTTAGGTCTATGCACCTTTCATTTTCATGCTGACTGCCTGTTCGGGGTTTTTAAAAGCGGGGGTTTAAACACACACAGGGGCCTTTTCTCCTTTTTGCCTTTTGGCCCTTTTTGGTTGTTCCCTTTTCCCTTTTAAACGGTTTCATTTTTGCCCTTTTCCGCTAGGGGTTGGCCCTTTAGGGGACCCGGTTTTTGCATTTAAAGAAATTTAGGTGTTTCCCTTTCATTTTCTTTTTGTGTTGGGTTTTTCCCGAAATTTTTTTAATTTAGATTTGCGGTGGAACATTCATGCCCGTTGTACTCTTGTTTTTTTTCTTGCAATTTATCCACAAAACTTGCCTTTAAACTTACTCTAATGGGGGTCTATTGGCCGGCGGTGAATAGTGTGTCACCCCTGGTTTAAAAAGTGCAGCCCCAAAATGGACGGGCCCCCAAGAGAAAATTTTTAGGGCCCCTTTCAGTGAAGCCCCCCCCCGTTAAAAACCCCCCCCCAGCAACCCAATCACCCCGTCCCCCAGCAAAAAAAAAAAGGCCCCCCTAGGCATAAATGGGGCCCCTTTTTTCCACATTTAAAAACAGGAAAGAAAAAAGAATGTAAATTTTGTTGTACACCTTTCCCAAAAGGGGTACCATATCTGTCTGTCTGTCTCCCTTTGTTTTGTCTCACATATAAAAGCAAAAGGGTAAGTAGCTCCCCTCCATATCCCCCCCCGGCCCAAAAAACAAAATTCCCCCTCCATTTTTTCCCCGGGGCATGCACCCCGCCCCCTTCTAAAAAAAATCACCAGCAAAGAAAAAGTGTAACTACTATCACCCTGGTAGGTGTTTCCCCCACTTTTACAATCAGGGACAAGTGTCACTGGCATTATTCCCGCCCTACCCAAAACCCACCCATTTGAGGGCCAATTTGAGGTCAGACACCCCGCTGGTCACCCTTTTTCGTTACAGTTTAAATTTCAGCACTGATCCATATAGAAGCCAAAAAAACCCCTGCACCAGGGGTCCCGGGAGTTTAATGAGGGTCATTTTTTCTTTTGAGTGTTTTTTTTTCCCTTTTCTTCTGCATCCATTCCCCCCCACGCCATGTTTAAATTGGCCAAGGCCCCAAATCATCCCCGCAAAAAAATTACCCGGGAAATAAACTTTGTAACCCTCAATTTTTCCCGCATCTTTTTTTCCCATTCCCCCCTCTGTACAAACTTCCCCCGGGGGGGGGAGAGCAGGTTCGGCCGTAACTTAAAAGGTCTTGTAAACCTACAGGTTTTGGAAGGTGGGGGGAGGACTAACCCCCCGGAGATTTAATTCCCCAAAAATATGGGGGGCTCCCCATTAAAAAATTTTATTACCCGGTAGGTAGCAAGCCCCCGGTAGGTTGGGGAAATGTGCAAGGCCCCAGGTAAAATTTGAAAAGGTCTATTTTGGTAGGTAGGGCCCCCCGCCGGATAAGTTGGGAGGCCAGCCCCAGGTAGGGTTTGGGGGGTACCCAGAATGGTTTTCCCCTTTTGTTTTTTAGGGGAGTCAGAGCCCCCTTTGTATGTAGGCAGTCAGGGCCCCTTTTTTGTTTAGGTAGAAATAGGACCCTCTTTTAGGGTTTAAAATAGAGGGCCCGGGCCCCCTTTAGAGGTTAGTTTGGCCCCGGGCCCCCCTTTAGAAAGGGTTTGGTTGAGCCTTTGGGGGTCCCTTTGGGGGTTGGAGAGCCCAGGGACCCTATTTTGGGTTAGGGAGAGCCAGGGGCCCCCCCGGGGGTTTTAAAGGGGAGGGGGGCAAGGGGGCCCCCCTGTAGAGGTTAGGTAGGGGCCGGGCCCCCTGCAAAAGGTTAGGTTTTGAGCCCCCGGGCCCCCCTGTAGAGGTTAGGTTGAGGGCCCGGGCCCCCCTGTAGAGGGTTTTGGGAGAGCCAGGGCCCTCCTTTAGAGGTTAGGGGAAACCAAAGGGCCCCTCCTTTGGGTTAAAGGGAAAACGGGCCCCCCTGGGTTTTGGTAGCCCGGACCCCCTTTAGCGTTTGATAGAGTCAAAGGGGCCCCCCCTAGAGTTAAAGGGAGAGTCAAGGTCCCCCTTTAGCGTTAGGTAGCCAGGGCCCCCTTTAGCGTTTGGGAGCCAGGGCACCCCCTTTGCATTTGGTAGCCAGGGCCCCCTTTAGCGTAAGGGAGCGTCAGGGCCCCCCCCTTTTGGGGATAAGTAGCGTTTTAGGGCCCCCTTTTTGAGGGTAGGTTTGGTCAGGGCCCCCCCTTTTTAAAAAATTTTGGGAGGTCAGGGCCCCCCTTTAGGTTTTTTAGCGTCAGGGCCCCCTTTAGCCCTTTTGGGAGCCCTCGGGCCCCCCTTTAGCTTAGGTAGTGCCGGGCCCCCCTTTTGAGTTTGGGAGGGCAGGGGGCCCCCTTTTTGAGAGAGATAGGGGAGCGTCAGGGCCCCCCCCCTTTAGAGAGAGATAGGTTTGCTTCAGGGCCCCCTTTTTGGAGGATAGGTAGCGTCTGGGCCCCCCCTTTTGAGATAGATGGGTAGGGTTGGGCCCCCCCCCTTTTGGATAAGTAGGGGTTTGGGCCCCCTTTTGGATTGATAGGTAGCCCTCCCGGGCCCCCCCTTTTGGGGATAGGTAGGGAGCGTCAGTGGGCCCCCTTTAGAGATAGGTAGGCAGCGGGGGGCCCCCCTTTAGGAAGGTAGGTTTTCGTCAGGGGGCCCCCTTTCCCTATAATATATATATAATTTTATATATATTTATATATATATATATTTTTTATATTTAAAATTAAAATTTTTATTTATAAAATGTAGAAAAATTGATTTCACAAACAAAATTTTCGCAGAAAAAGGGTGCCCGCAGAAAAGGGGCTCGACCAAAAAAAAACCCCTTAGACCAAAAAAAGAAAAAAAACCACAGGATCCAAAAAAGATTATAAAAGTGAAAAAAAAAGGCTTTATTCACCCTTTGCAACGTTTCCAAAAATCCGCAATGGAGTTTTTTCTCAAGCAAAGTGATACGTTTTAAGAGGCAATTTTATAATAGGAGTTAATTACAACAAAAATTTTAAAAAATATGTGTATCATAGGGAATTTCAATGTGAAAAAATACAGTAAAAAATTTTAAAATCAATTGTACAGTGTAACAACAATAAAAACACATAGCAATGGGAAAAATATTAATGTATACCACAATACTCTCAAAAAAAGTTTTAAAAAATTTAAATTTAAAATTAATTAATCACAAAAGTGTTAAATTTGCAATCAAAAAACATTGAAAGAACACTCACCCGGGAACAATACACTAACCCCTTCACGGCGCCCCCCCCGCTATATGCGCATGAAGTGATGTAAAAAAGTCTTTCACTGCCCATCCCATAAAAAGACAAAAAATCTCACTGGCTGCGCCGGAAGTCGCGGCGCATAATAGGATCCCGGCAATAGGGCGTAAGAGATTTTAAAACGCAAAATCAAGCGTTTTCAATTAAAAAACGAAAATAATAAATTAAAATAAGGTGTCTAAAAAGGCATAATCGGGGAATTTACATGCAGAAAAACCCCCCAATAGTAAAAGTTGATCAGGGATTACAGATCCTTCACAGGGTAAGGACACCAAGCAGTGTGCCCTAAATAAGGGACCCCAAATCGATAAGGTCAAGAATATTACCTGCCCACATAAGTGAACGGGGAACACCCGAAACCAGCAATAGCCCCCATGCAGGCCCCAAACACTACTGGTATCCCAAAAAAAGGGCAATCAAACGCATTCATCAAGACGCCCTTTTAAGATCATTACGATTTACAGGGGGCGCAAAGCCAATGGCAGCGCTTTACCAATTAAAATATTTTTTGCACACACCAATTAAAAAAAATAAAAAAAAAAAGAAAACAAAAAAAAAAAAAAAATAATTTAAAAAAAAAATATTTTTATTTAAAAATAATCAAAACAGGGACTACAGTTTCAAAAACCCGGGTGAGAATTTTTTCCATCACAAATGTCTATATTCCCTTAAATCCTGAATTAATCGAAAAAACAAAACAAAAAAATAAAATTAATAAACAAAAAAATGTACACCCCCTACAATGAAAAAAGGAGAACCAAAAAAATCAAGAAAGACAGAAGAATAGCGATATCGCATTTGGGCAGTATTTAAAATCCACTTTAAGCCCAAAAGGCTGTAACGTATTCAAATAAAAAAATCCAATAAAGCTCTCTATTTTTAAAGTGGCAATACGATCACCTCCTTCCTATGTGATGGTTTAAAATCAAGGGATAAATTCAGATCTCTTTCAGAATCCCCCGCTTCGCAAAATGTTTAGACCCCGGAAAAATCCATCCTTTTTTTTCCTAATAAACCGTGTTGATTAATAATTTTTCACACCACCCCCCCCAAATTCCCCCCCCAATTCTTTTTTTTTCAAAACCCGGGGTTTTTACCTTGTGCATTAAAGGACAGTTGACACAAGAGAGGCAAGAAAGGAAAACCTTTCCCGGGAAACCCCAAATACATTTTCTCTTTACATTTCTAAAACCAACACGATTTTACTAAACGGTCCTTTTTAAAAACTATTTTCCAAGACATAAATTTCAATCCCTAAATCCTAATTTTCACTGTGAGATCTTTTAACAATAGGCCAATATTTCCAATAACATTAGAAATCCTACCCCTGTAGTCACTATAAGTGGAAATAAAAGGTATCCTATTCTCCGTTGCATTCCTTATTTCTCAAGGATCCCCTTCGAGAAAAATTTTTAACTCTAAAGATGCATGGATAAAGTTTATAAACTTTTATCCATGCATCGTTTAGAGTTAAAAAATTTGTCTCAATGGATACCCTTAGAAAAAAAGGGAAAGCAAAACGGAAAATAGGATACCTTTTTTTCCCCCTTTAGTGACTCAGTGGTGGATTTTTAAAGTTATTGGAAAAATTGGCCTATTGTTCAAAATCTCACAAAGGGGATTAGTAGTTTATGGTATGCCAATATGTCATTTAGGAGAAATAGGAATTTTTAAAACCTTTAGAAAATCTGTGTTGGTTTTTTGAAAGTCAAAAACAAATGTATTTTGGGGGTTTCCAAAAGGTTCCTTTCCTTTTCCTCTCTTGTTCAAATGTCCCTTAATGCACAAGGGGGGTTAGGGTTTTTACATCCCCGAAGGACTGAATATATGATTAAATACTATCTTACATGACGTCAGATTGGGGTTTTTAGCCCCTTTGGTGCCATGCAATTTTTTATATATTGGAGAAACGAGTGCGTGTGAAAACTTATTAATCAACACAGGTTACTATTAGAAAAAGAGGGGGATTTACCGGTGTTAAAAAATTTTGCTGAAGCGGGGGTTCTGAAAAAAAATCTGAAGTTTTTTGTCCTTGATTATTTCCACAATAGGAGAGGGGTGTGTATTCCATTTAAAACGTAGAGAGCTTTTTTGGGTTTTTTATGAATATTCAGCTGTGGGGTTAAATGTGGATTTTAAGTATGCCCAACTGCTGTCATTCTTCTGTCTGTTCTTGATTTGTTGGTTCTCCTTTTTTTCATTGTAGGGTGATAATTTATTTTGTTTATTAATTTTATTTTTTGTTTTGTTTTTTTAATTAATTTAAATTTTGGAATATAGCGATTTTTGATGGAAGAATTTCCCTGGGTTATGAAACATGTAGTCCTGTTTTGATTATTTTTAAATAAAAATATTTTTTTTTTTTAAATTTTTTTTTTTCATTTTTTTTTTTTTTTTTTTTTATTTTTCTTTTTAAATTGGGGTGTGCAATTATTGGAAAAATGTGTAAAAAGCGTGCCCTTGGCTTTGCGCCCCCCGTAAAAGTAAGATCTTAAAAGGGGTCATTTGTGAATGGTTCTGATTGTCCCCCTTTTTTTGGGCCAGTATGTTTCTGGTCCCGCTGGGGGGCTATTGCTGGTTTGGGGTGTTCCCCGTTTTCCCTTTGTGGGGAGGTGGAAAATTTTTGCCGTTTTACGGTTGTGGGGCCCTATTTTGGGTCACACGCTTGGGGTCCTTTCCCTTGTTTAAAGGTCTGTAAGTCCCCATAACTTTTTACTATTGGGGGTTTTTCGCTGTTTTTAAAATTCCCGATTAGCTTTTTAGCCACCCTTTTTTTTAAATTTTTTATTTTCGTTTCTTTAAATTTAAACCTTGTATTTTGGCTTTTACATCTCTTACTGTCCTATTGCCCGGGATTATATGTAGTGGCTTTTCCGACTTCCGGCGCAGGCGCAGTAGATCTTTTTGTTTTTACTGGCATGGGCATGAATGCGTTTTTTTCATCACTGTCATGCGCACATCGGCGGGGACGCCGTGAATGGGGTTTGTGTTGTATCCTGGGTGAGTGTTCTTTCACATGGTTTTTGATTGCAATATTTAACACTTGTGATGGATTAATTAATTAATTATATCTTTAACACTTTTTTTGAGATGTATTGTGGTATACATTAATATTTTTTCTATTTGCTTATGTGTTATTATTGTTGTTACACTGTACAATTGATTAATAATTTTTTACTGTATGTATTTCACATTGTATTCTATGATACACATGATTGATTAATTTTGTATGTAATTAACTCACTATGGTATATATTGCCTCTTATATCTGTATCACTTTGCTTGAGAAAGACTCCATTGCGGAGTTGAAACGTTGCTGATGGGTGAATAAAGCACTGATTTTTTCACTTTTATAATCTATTTGGAGTGCTGTGGATTTTTCTATTTTATATATATATATATATATATATATATATATATATATATATATATATATATATATATATATATATATATTATATATATATATAAAAACAACAAAACAACCCTCAACTGGCGCCGGCTCCTGCCGCCCTGCATAGGTGGCGTGGTGATGTGACGTCACCGCGCCGCCTAGGTCAGCAGTAGGGGCCGGCGCCCGGCAGGCTGAAGGCCTAATGCCTTCAGCCTGCCAGGGAGATCAGCGGAGCGCAGCGCAAGAGGCACTGTGCTCCGCTGACACCGTGCAGCCCTGGGAGTGGAGGACATTAGTCCGGGGGCCCGGGGAGCGACACACTGTGGGCCAGCCTGAGCCTGGTTCGGCGGCTGCGCCACCGTGCGCCGCTCTGTCATGGGGAATAAGGGGGCCTGCTTGCAGCGAGCCCCCTTATTCCACCGGGCCCCATACAGGAGTACTGGCTGTACCCCCTGTATGGCGGCCCTGAACATGGAAGTCTTTTATGTCTTCTCCTATTCCGTGCAGACACTCCACAATTTCTAGGGTGTCTTTGATGTAGTCCTGCATATTCTGGCCCTTACTTAACTTTGACTGATACAGTTTCCTCATTACATAAAGCTTATTGCTGAGATTTGTTCTTTCATGCACTTTCTGTAGCTCTTCCCACATGTCCTTTGCAGTGTTACATTTGTATATGTGTACAATCTGGTCATCATCTATAGTGAGGCAGATAGTGCTCTGTGCTTTCTGATCCTTCTCTATCCATTCCTCTGATGGAGGATCAGGTTTGGGCTCCTGTGTATAATTCCACGTACCTTCTCTTATTAGAAGCATTTTCACCTTGAATTTCCAGGATTGGTAGTTATGGTATGTCAGGCTTGGCACTGAAAATGTCACAGGATTGCTGCTAGCAGCCATCTTATTTTCTAACTGTTCACACCTTACTTTTGTACTGGGATATTTGGATACTGGCACCTTAACCTGTTAGCAGCAAATTATCCAGATCATTCTTCAGTAGTGGAACAGCAAATGGAACTTTAATCATGAACAGAACGAGCATAACTTCTCAGCACGCAGGAGAACATGTCTGCACATATCAGTCCATATGCAGTAAGTAAGATCTGAGCTGTCTCCTCCTCTCACAGAGTTTTTTTTTTTTTGACAGCCTAACTTTATCAACAATGGCAATATCCCTAGATAGAGGCTCACACATGCAATACATACAGAAGTTCCAGGTCTGTGAGAGCCAGAAATTTTGCTTGTTTGTAGGTGACCAAATTCTTATTTTCCACCATAATTTGCAAATAAGTTCTTTTCAAATCAGACAATGTGATTTGAGGGATTTGTTTTCTCATTTTGTCTCTCATAGTTGAGGTCTACCGATAATGTCAATTACAGGCCTCTCTCATCTTTTTAAGTGAGAGAACTTGCACAATTGGTGGCTGACTAAATACTTTTTCCCCACTATAATTGTTTGTGTGATATGTCCTTTTCCCTGGAAGATATCACCTATGAAGAGGAAGCTGATACAGCATCAACATATTAAATAAAGCCTTATGTTTAGATCTGGCCAGGATTTTGGTGATTGTTGGTCTAAGCAATGTGAATATTTAAATTTCTGCTTTACTTATAAATTCTCATACATTTGAATTACAATCAAGGTGAACTAATTCAGGCATACACTCCAATTTGCAATAAATCAGAAAAACACAAATCCTTGTGTATTATGCAGATCTGCTAAAAGAGGCGGACAAAGTTGCTTGTAAAGGATTAATGTACACAGAGATAGTGTTCATCGAACCGTTTGAGAAAGTTACGTTTGTGTCGAACTTCTCGATTTTTAGAACTCAAGCCGAACCAAGCTTTTTACGGTTTGTTCGAGAAAAATTCGCGTTCGAGACATGTGCTTGACGCGCCATTTTTAGTTTCACTTTTAGCTTATTCCTGCACTTTTGATGGCCATCCAATCAGTGCACAGCATGGAGAAGTGTCAAAAACTTCATCACTGAGGGTGTAGGGAATCTCACCGGCTGCTAAAATCACATGACCCTGTTATATGTATGTCACTGTATTCCCTTGTGAACAACATTTGCAGTTCACTCACTGTACTGAATGCATGCATGCAGGCACACGATTTTTCAGCAATTTTAGACAGGAAAAGCAGTTAGTTAGATTAGCTGGGGGAGGCGGTACAGCAAGCATATGGAATTATAGACAACAATAGTTAGGGATTTTGGTATTGCCGGCTGCATCTTTCCCATCTTTATTCTGAGTGCCCAAATATTCATTTCTGCTGATTTGGGGTCCAGCTGTTGCAGAATACACCATAAGCAAATCTCCAATAGAAAGAAATCTATTTAAAATACTGGATGCTTGCAGCAAATTTGATTGAGTGCCCAAAAGTTCATTTTTACAGTTGTAGGGGGACAGCTACTGCAGAAGACACCGTTAGCAAATCTGCTATAGAAAGAAATTGCTTTCAAATGCTGGATGCTTACTGCCAATTTGAGTGGCCAAAAGTTCATTTTTCTAGTTTTGGGGTACAGCTAGTGCAGAAGACAATGTTAGCAAATTTCCCATAGAAATAAATCTATTTCAGGGGCGTGGCCTAACCAGGAATGTGAGCGGACGTGTTTGGTGAGAGCTCCTGATCTGACCTCCAGAAAAGCGGCACAAACAAGCCATTGAAGAGCTTCAATTATCTCCTAACTTATTCCTGCATCTCCTGCACTCAAAGAGAGACATTTTGAGACCCTCCGGGGGAAGACAAGTGCGCTACAGCCGCCAATCTGCAGCGTGTGAAGCAGGGCCTGCACGGGCGGCAAGATAGAGGAGGATGCGGTACTTTCCCGCCGGACGCAGTAAAGCCGAGAGGAACGGCGAGACTCCCTGCGCGGCAGCTCATTGCGGGCAACTGCGGCGGCAGCCCCTGCAGACGGCGAGAGCCTCAGCTCCGGCTCTGAAGAGATCTCGGGAGCGGCGGCGGAGTTCTCCCTGCAGGTACTGGCGCGCCTCCACGGCGGGACCCCCTGCGTGGCAGCTCATCGCAGTCAACTGAGGCGGCTGCCCCTGCAAACGATGAGTGCCTCAGCTCCGACTCCGGGACGCAAGTGTCGGCTCAGAAGGGATCGCGGGCACAGCAGTGGAGCTCTTCCTGTGGGTACTGGCACGCGGCGCCATCTTGCATAAGCCTGGCCTTGGTCCTCGCGGCCTCCACGCCGAAGGCAGCCCCTCAGTAACCCCTCACTAGGTGGCCACAGGGGCTACCCGACCAGCTGACATGACTGGGGGCTGAGATTCACCGAGGCCCGGCATCAGGGACCATAGCTGCACATCGCTCCTACCTGGGGCCCAATAGCCTCGTGCGCCATTTTATGGTAAACTCACCTCACCCCTGGTGGCACCTGCAAGAGAGCAACGTAGCAGCAATCCCAAACCAGTTAAAGCACGGGGGATACTCATTCACCTTGCAGTTCTTGAGACTGAAACTGACCCAGACCCAGTATAAAGAGCTCCTATCACAAATTGCTGCCATCTAGAATCCAACAGCCTCGAGCACTTTGCGGTTCCTATATTGTGAGCCACCCTCCAGTTCTCCCACACCAGCCTGTCACGGGGGACACCTGTATTACTTGCAAGACTAGGGTTTGTGACCAACCAAGCCCAGGAGAAAATAAAGGGGAAGGGAAAAAAAAAAAAGGCTCCTGCTGCATTCCCCCTCCACCCTGGGCCCAACAGCCTCGAGCTCCATGTTTCTTATCTCCTCTGCTCCTTGCTATAAACAAAATGTGCTGCCAGCCACTGAAGGAGCCGGGTACTTTCTCTGACGGTTCACTTCCACACAAAGAGCACACGAGCCACAGTGAACGGCTTGAACTGCCTTCATAACACCACCGAGGGAGAGCTACAAGCATCCTAATCCCTCAAGCTGCTAGTCCCCAAAGTTGCCCCTTTGGTGGACCCTTCTTAGGATACAGCACTAGTGACCTGCTTTGCCTCTGCTTCTAGGGACTCAGGTTCATCACGAAATGCGAGACCGGGTACGTTTTTCTCTTCAGGAGACAAGGAGACAAAAATTCCAGATAAAATAAAATTAAAAAAAAAAAAAAAAAAAGGAGGGAGAGGTAGGATCTACCGCGTCTGACTCCACCTCAGTGGTCCTGCCGGCGCTACTGAGTTTCACTTACGTCTGAATAACGACTCTTTGGACCCACTTTCTAGAATTGCCTCAGTTTGCCCCCTCTCCTGCTGCGCACTAGAATTATGGGAGGTACTTCCAAGAAAAACCAAGGCAATAAGCCAACTAAGCTCCCAGAATATTTCTCCTCATCCCAAGCCAAGCGGGAATTGAGATTTCCTCCCCCTTCGTCCCCTACGTCATCCAGAGCGGATCTGTGGACCTGGAGCACCAAGACCTGCCGGATTCTCAACCTCTTACAGTGGCTTCCATGCAGCTTCTGTTTTCTTCCTTCAGATCCTCACTTCAATCGGATATCAAACAGATGATGGACGATCTAAGACAGGATTTTCATTCGCTGGCCTCCCACACAGACCACATAGAACACAAGATGGCGGAGTTTGCCAAGTTGCACAACAGTTTGATAGATGCCAATAACAATCTAGAAGAGGAAGTACATCGCCTAGCATCTAAAGTCCTGGACCTGGAAGACAGGTCCAGGCATAACAATGTAAGAATCCGAGGTATCCCTGAAAGCGTACCCCCGGACCAATTAAACGCCTTTCTTACCGATCTGATGGCCTCTGTCCTTCCTAATGCCTCCACGCTGGACCTCACCATAGACAGAGGTCACAGGCTTCCGAAACCAAAGAACTTACCCCCACAGGTTCCCAGGGACACCATCGCCAGAATTCATTTCTTTAATACAAAAGAAGATTTCCTCCGCGCCCTGCGCAGAACAGATGCGCTCCCTGATCGCTTCTAGGCGTTGTCCATTTTCTGCAGCGACAATGCTGAGACGCCGGGAATTTCAAGCATATACCAGAATTCTCCGGGAAAAAGAAATTCAATACCGCTGGGGATTTCCTGTGAAGCTAATCATAACAAAAGACGGCACACAATTTATCTGCAACACACCGAATGAGGCCTGCCTAACCCTTCGAAGCTGGAACTTACTTTCCCCTTCGGATGCTAGCCCGGCCAGAAAGAAGCAGCCCAGACCAGAATTGATCACTCCTCTCTGGTCAGACAAAAGGGCCCGTACAAGATCCAGGTCTAGACCCCCGGAGTGACTTCGGTCTTCATGTACAATCCTTACTGGAGTATCCCTCCTAGCTTCCACCGGAGTCACCCTGCTCCGCAGTCACTTATTGTGATCCTTTCCTTTTTGTTTGTAGGCAATGACTTGCCCCTCCCCTGATTCCCGATCAGTGGAATCCCTTCTTCTATGCCCAAATAACATATGGTTGTTAGTTCTTTTCCACATATTGTTCACTGTTGTGTTAGATTGTTTTAGCCAGGTTGCTTCTAACATGATTTCTTTTACAGGCACTCAGACATGGAGTGGGAATGCTGTCCCGCTCCTGCATAATACATTTGATTCATGTCAATGGGGGTGAAAATTATATCCCTTAATGCTAATGGGTTAAACTCCCCTTTCAAACGATCTTTGTTCTGGAAAGAGGTTTCCCGGTCTCGTGCGGATGTAGTTTGTGTCCAAAAGACACATTTATGTAAAAAAGACTCCTTTAGACTGCAGAATAGGAACTACTCTCGTGCCTACCATTCGTCTCTAAATGTGAAAAAAGCTGGGGTGTCCTTTTTCATCAAAAATTAGCTGTCCTTTTCACTGTCCGACCTTATGGTAGATGAACAGGGGCGTTTTATAATTCTGTGGTGTACGATAAACGAAGTCCCTTTCACACTGGTTGGAATCTACGTGCCAAACCAACATCAGATCACTTACCTTAAGAAGTTATTAAATAAAGTTAGGAAAGAAGCCAAAGGCAATCTAATAATCTGTGGGGACTTTAATTTAGTTATAGATAGAACTGTTGACAGGTCTGGTAACTGTTCTAAAACCTCTCGAGAGTTGGGCAGTCTGATCATGGAAGTGAACCTGCATGATCCCTGGAGATATGCTCATCCTTCCGAGAAGGACTTTACTTTCTATTCTGCAGCGAGAGACTCGCATTCCAGGATAGATTTTTTTCTAGTTAACAGAGCAGCATTACTTTTAGTCTCAGATTCTGAAATTGGGATCAAAGCATGGTCGGATCATGCTCCCATTTATCTAACTCTAAACACTGGTCAGACCCCCACCTTCCATTCCCCCTGGCGGCTTAATCATTTTCTGCTGAAATTCGAAAAAATTACTAAAGAGATTACTAAAGCTATCACAGATTATTTTGAACTGAATGCCTCCACCGCCCCCTCCGAGGGAACATTATGGTGTGCACACAAGGCGTACCTTAGAGGAGTATGCATGAAAATAGCGGCCAGAGAGAAACGAAAAAGGGAGTCACTCCTCCACTCCACCCTAGACGAGATCAGAAGGCTAGAACCACAATTTAAATTGATCACCACTAAGCCCCTTAAAGATAAGCTCACGATGCTCAGAGCGAAACTACACGCCCTGCAGCTACAACAATATGAATTCCACCTCAGCAAACTCCATTGGAATTTTTACCTGCAAGGTGACAGACCGGGCAAGATACTGGCGCGGAGAATTAGAATATTACAGGCTAGAACGCGGATTCCCTACATTACTTCCTCCCCATCAGGTCATATCCTGAACCCCCAGCAAATCTCCAATGCTTTTGCGAAAAACTACAGCTCCCTATACAATCTACAATCAGACGTCAACACCCCACTGGTTTCAGATGAAGCCATAAACAAATTCCTAAACAAAGTCACTCTTCCATCCCTGACACAGGATCAATTAAATATTCTAAACAAACCTATTTCGTTGCAGGAAGTGCAGCAGACTATCTCTAATCTACAATGTAACAAATCCCCCGGGCCAGACGGCTTTACCAACGAGTACTATAAATTGTTTTCTCACCTCCTGTCCCCTCACTTGTCCAGCCTTTTCAATGTCATAGCTAACAAAGGAGCTCCTCCAGAGGAAATGTTATGCGCCCACATCTCAACCATACACAAAACAGGCAAACCAGAGGATCTAGTCACAAACTATAGGCCCATCTCGTTATTAAACTCAGACATTAAAATATTTTCTAAAATTTTGGCTAACAGACTTAATGAATTTCTTCCCTGTTTAATCAATGCAGACCAAGTAGGGTTTGTTAAGGGCAGACAAACCAGGGACGGCATAAGAAGAGTTCTGAACATCATACAGAAAATCCCCTTCTCTCTTTTCTCGTTAGATGGAGAGAAGGCTTTCGATAGGATAAATTGGAGCTACATGAAGAGTGTTCTCCAGATATTTAGATTCCAGGGTATGATTCTCTCAGCCATCACCTCCTTATATACTTTCCCTAATGGCACAAGACAGGGCTGTCCTCTATCCCCTTTGATCTATGACCCTCTGGCAGAACATATCAGGAAAGCAACTAAATATGTATGCCGATGCCATCTTAGTAATAGTACAGAACCCAGAAACCTCTATCCCAGCGCTTCTATCTTTACTCGACCGGTACGCGCAAATCTCCTATTATAAACTAAACATTTCCAAGTCCCTATTTCTCCCGCTTAACTGCCCTTCGTCTTTGAAACAGCAACTTTCCCAGCTAGATTTCATATGGTCCTCGTCTCACATTACTTATTTAGGAGTCAAAATCTATCCAGACATAGAAACCACAATTGAACAGAATCTAGTAGATCTTAGTAAAGGGTTTACGGAGGAAATTGCTAGACTCAGCAAATTGCAATTATCGTGGTTGGCGCGCATCAATGTGACAAAAATGTTGCTTCTACTTAAATTCCTGTACATATCCAGATAGTTACTATTCCTATTTCCTAAAGATCTCATAACCAGGTTACAGAATCAACTTCTCCACTTTATTTGGAATATGAAGAAACCCAGGATAAATAGGTAGCACTTATACCGAAAGTCCGATAGGTGAGGTCTATCTGTCCCGGATCTCCTCCTGTACAATATAGCCTCGGTGTTAGAACCGCTTTCCGCACACTGGTGCTCCTCGATAACCCCACATTGGTTGTCGCTTGAGAACTCCACTATTTCCAAAGGTTCTTTTAGGGACTACTTGTTGACTATGCTATTTGGCTGGAAACCACCTCCAATGAGCCTCCTCACCATGTCGCATGCAGTAAGGTCCTGGCGAACCCACATAGCCTCAGGAAGACGGGTTACCGTCACCAGAAAAAAAGTGCCCACTGTCCATACTGTACTGCCTAGCCCCAGACATACCTACACACCTCTGGATTAACATGGGAATTTATACATTAGGGGAATTGAAGCGGGACCATCACTTCTGTACATTTTGTAGGGGGTACAACTCCAATGGTAACCTTTCCACAGGAACCAGCAGCAGGGACGTTGCAACTTAAACAGGTGCTCTTAATTAGCCACACGTTTATACACAGCACACCCGACATCACAGGCTTACTTCAGCCTGTGCCAGTTTAGAAAGTCTTAAGCAAACCAAAGTCTGTGGTATGCAAAGCACAGTTCTCTTGCCCGATGTGGGCCCTCACCAGTCCGTAGGGTCGCCCGGGCAAGGTGCTGCTTCCAGGCAGATATCCTGCTCACCTCCAGACCTGCAAAACAGAGCTCTTTACTCCAAACTGCTCTGAGGAGACTCACTCTCCACCCCCCAGCTCACCTGACTTACCAGGCTTACAGAGATACAAAATGTGGCCTGGACCTGGAAAAGGTGGGAGCGACCTCCCACCCAGCTCTTTGGCCGCTCAGGTAAAGCCCGGCCCGGAGTAACTGCTATCTGCAGTTATGCTAATAATAACAAGGATGTCAGTTTCCTAATGCATCTGACACCTACTATGCTGGGCTTTACCTCACCGATACCAGGCATAACGGTGACACATATCTCCCATCAATGATTGTGCCTTGCGCCCTCTTACAATTTGAAGAGATATGTAGCCGTTCTCCAATTCCCCATAGTCAATTCTACCTCTTTCTTCAAATTAGGCACGCAGTCCAAGCAATGACGTGGCCAGTGGGTAAGGGTCCCTCCTCTCCGTTTCACAGGCTCTTATGGACTGGTTCCTCATCCAAAGGGGGCTTGTCGGCCACTTATCGAACCCTCTTAGACAATGGGATACCTGACAAGCCCGATTATGAGGTCCGCTGGGAGAGTTCCTTAGGGCAGACTTTCTCTCCAGAGTGTTGGTCTCAAGCTATAAATGAGGTTTAGGAAACACTCTAGTTGTGCTAACCACTTAGAATTAAGCAGAAAGATAGTGCTGAGATGGTATCTAACTCCTACACGAATCGCACACTCGACCCCAGGAGAGGGCGGTCGTACAAGTCCGCTGACATTAGCCGTGGTCAGTGGTGGCAGCGGGAACATTGCTACTAGGTTTTCACCATTGAAAAGGTCCAGGACCTGTGAAGACTGGGCCTTTTTCCATCAAGCTTCAGATTCTCCGACTGACGTCATATGCCAGTTTTGCTTTCAACACGTCAGTCGAGGAAAGAATCTAAAGTTTTTAAGCATCACCAGAATGAACGGGCACATGCATATAAAGCATGAATTGCTGTGGAAGAGTCACTTGGAGAAAAAAGGCCACACAGGTCCTGGGCTTCCAACCACCTTGACATCTTCTGCCTCCCCCTCCTCCACCACTTCCAAGCCCAAGCGGTCCTTTGCTGCTGATGTGCCAGAGCAGCATGAGCAAGCACAAGTCCCAGATACTGTCGGACGATTATCACCACCAGGAACACAGTCTACACCTTCCCCTTCCACTAGTGTGACCTGCACGCCATACAGCAGCCAGTCCGGCAGCCAGCTCTCTGTGTACCAGGTGTGGGAGCATAAGAAACGCTTTCACCCCAACCATCCCAAAGCCAAAAGCCTGAATGTCGGCATTGCCAGGCTGTTGGCTTTTGAAACGTTGCCTTTCCCCCTGGTGGATACAGATGGGTTCCACCACGTCATAGCCCTGGCATGCCCCTAATATCAGATGCCGAGCAGGCATTTCTTTTCCAGAAAAACCGTCCCTGCCCTGGACAGCCACATTGCAGAAAAGATGTCCAGCACGTTAGCTGCATTTGTGTCCATCTCAATACAGACACATGTTACATCTCACTGACGTCTCACTGGGTGAGTTGGGTGGTTGACAGTGCCTCTGTTGATGGGTCTTGGCCGACACTCTTCAACACTGCAGGTATGATGCAGAGTCCAGATCCCCAACCAACACACAGGCCAAAAGCTGTGGATGGCTCTGCGCACTCAGAACGACCGGTGGCTGGGTGCTAAGAACCTGGCGCCAGGCAAGATGGTGTGCGACAGCGTAGACTAACGCACAGCCCGTGGCGGGCACACTTCATGAACTTGGTTGTGCAGAAATTTCTCAAGCTCTACCCGGGTCTTGACTGTCTGCTGAGGAAGGTTTAAAGTCTTAGCTCACAATTCTGGTGTTCGCAACCTGCTTCAGCATGACTGACAGCATTGCAGCGTCATCTGGGCAACATGCTGGAATTCCAAACTTCACATGCTCCAGCAATTGTGGCAGCAGCATAATGCCGTTATGCAGTATAAAGTGTTGCATGGCCTCCCTAGCAGTGGTGCGGACCTCGGGGTGTTGACCTATAGAGAGTTGAGGCAGGTGGATCTCTGCTCCATCCATTACAGTTTTGAAAGGCTACCAAAATGGTCAGCAGGATGATGGCATTGTTAGCATGACCATTTTGGTCATGTTTTTACTGGAACAAGCGCTAGACACTCTGCGGCTGCAGGTCCCAAGAGTGATGGAGGAGGCAGACACAAAATCTTACTCGCCATCGGATGTAGAAGGCCCGAATGTTTCCCAATTGTATCGGTCTTCTTTAGGTGGTGGTTCGAGGTCCAGGGC
This sequence comes from Phyllomedusa bahiana, assembly GCA_025379985.1. Taxonomy (NCBI): domain Eukaryota; kingdom Metazoa; phylum Chordata; class Amphibia; order Anura; family Hylidae; genus Phyllomedusa; species Phyllomedusa bahiana. Next base: position 19,464 of record JAODAL010055467.1, read on the forward strand.
AGGTGTAGGACGGTAGAGGGCTCACAGAGTAGAGGGCATGACGCTAGCCAGGCCTCTGGTGACGGTCAGGATGAGGAAGTGGAGGAGGATGATGAGGCAGGGGTGGACACCACCGGTACCGATTACCCTTCAGTGGTAAGAGGTTGGCACAGGTTACAGGAGGAAGAGGAGGAAGATCCCATTAGTGCCCCTCGATCCCGAGGCTTGGAAAATCCCAGCAGCATCTCACACATGAGTGCTTGGATTCTACATTATCTGCAACATGACCCACGCATCAAAGCAATCAAAATGAACAGCGATTACTGGGTGGCCACCCTCCTTGATCCACATTACAAGACAAAAGTCAGCAATTTCCTTCCACCCACACAAATTGACAGCAGAATGCAGGAATTTGAGACAGTGCTCTTTGTCCAACTTTAGATATCTGTTGCGTCTTCTTCACATTCTAATGTCACGGTGGAACAACGTCAGCAATGCGCCAGCAGAAGGATGGCAAGTAGCCACAGCAGCAGCAACAGGCAGTGTGGCAAAAGCCTACTGGGTGACATTGTGCAATCTGTGTTTACCACCTCACCAACGCCTGCAAGGCAGGGCAGCAAGACTACCTGTGGCTCAACACCTTTGTTTTTGGACTTAATCTGGACCCATTCAACTTCTGGGTGTCCAAACTGGATGAATGGCCTGCGCTTGCTCGACACACCATAGAAATTTTATCCTGCCCAGCAGCCAACGTTATCTCCGAACGCACCTTCAACACAGCTGGTGGGGTGACAACTGACAAATGTATCCATCTTTCCCCTGAGAATGTGGATCGTTTGACATTTATCAAAATGAATCAAGCGTGGATCTCTGACGATTTTGTTGCCCCGGGTGCCGATGTCACTGACTAGTTCACTGTAGCCCGTCTTCTTGACAATGTAAAATAGCACATTTCATCAGTAACCTATTAACATCAGTCATTCATCAGTTATCAGTCAGTCTGCCATATGTCATTTATAAAGCGTTTCTGGGCCCCATACAGCCAAAACAAATGGGGCCTCCACCCATTACAAGTTCCTATTTTTTAACATATTTGTCGGCCTCTTTTTGATTATTTCCCCTGACAGAAGTATTGCCCGCACTGCCATTTTGGCACCCCTGGTGGTAGCAGCCACTACGGGGCCCTCCATCCTGAGGTGTCCCAAAAGCCCCTTTTTTACATGAAAAAATTTTGAGACTCTCGGTTCACATATTTTTGATCAAAAGATGTTTAACCCTGCCCGATTTTTCAACGTGATCTCAAAATCGCTCCTTGCTATCTTTACCTCTCAATCAGGCCAATCAGCCTCTCGCTGGGTCAACCCGACCTCCATTATTCAGAGAGAAAAAAAAAAAGCACCCAAAACCTGCAAGCTGCCCTTCTTATGACAGCCTGTGAGAGTGGGCGGGGACAGAAAACCAAAATGGAAGCACCCCTTCCTTCCCATATAGGTTAAAATTGAGAGGCTAAAATAATTAATTCCTTTCAATGACTAACTGAAAAGATGAGGACAGCGTAGCTATAGCAGGTGCAGCAGTAGCAGCTTCTATGGAGCCCCTTTGACACATAAAAAGACACCGGTAATTGGGATAATGTCCATGGTACGAAAGGGTTTAAATAGTGATAATGGCAGCCCGCGTATTATACGGCCCTGCCAGCTGAACCTCCATTTTCCTCTTTGGGATTTTTTTTGCCCCACCACATATATCACATGTTCTTGGGCCCTGGTGCAAAAAATGAAACTGGGCTCCTGCCAGTTACCATGTGCCATTTCCAATATCGGAATCTTCTTATGTGTCAAAGGGGCTCCAAAAAAGAAGTGTACTGCTGCACCTGCTTAGCTCCCGCTGCCCTCATCTTTTCAGTTAGTCAGGGAAAGGAATTAATTATTTTTGCCTTTCAATTTTCTTTCTGTGACTTTAGACCCAAATTTTCTTCACTAATTTTTCCCAGTATCCAATTTACTCTTTGGATGGAAATTTTCCGCTTTCTCACCTAAAAATTAACATGAAAATCTTCCCCCATGAATAAATGGGGTTCGAATTTCGGTTCGACTAAAACTTTCGAACCCCGAACTTCTCTAAGTTCGCGGTTAGACTCAAACTCGAAATTTTTAGTGCTGGCTCATCACTACACAGAGGCTGCAGCATTCACAACACTGAAGACATAGGTATGACATGGGTTTCCTGGGTTGCTGCTGCTTCTAGCTTTCCCCTCAGCTCCAAAATACATAGGAATCCATATTACGTTCCTGCTAATAACATCCAGCATGAGCATAGCAGCACAGATCTTTCCAGTATTTACATGCTGCATGCTCTCTTTTCACAGTGGACTTTCCAAGCTCAGAAGCAGGTAGGTCCACAGCTGTCAAAATAGGGGTTATTGTTACAGGTAGAGATAGGCGAATTTCTCAAAAATTAGATTTGCCGAGTTCACCAAATTTTTTAGCAAAATTCTTTTCAACCCAAATTTTAATTGTGGCGAATTGCATTAAAAAACAGCTTTTTCCTGGCTTCAGAGAGCCTATAGGGTGTTGTAGAACATTGTGTCATGCTCAAATATGCATAAGGAGCATGGTTTGGTTTTCATACAATGCTGTGTTTTAGTATGACCCGAAGATGACAGCCGCCGTACTAGAATCGCTTCACACGTCTCTGGGCAGTAACAGGGACAAAACTGACCAAATAACTGAAGTGGGAACACAGCCTGACAAGGTAATGTCAGTGCCAGCTGGAAAGAACTGAGCTGGGGGCAAGATCCTACATAATAATAATAATAATAATAATAATAATAATCTTTATTTATATAGTGCCAACATATTCCGCAGCACTTTACAATATAGAGGGGTATAAGCACAGACAAACCAGACATTATATTAGAACAAAAACACGTACAAATCAGACACGAGGTGTGAGGGTCCTGCTCGCAAAAAGCTTACAATCTATTAGAGTTGTATGGGTGAACAAAGGGTGACAAGTGCTTGGTTTAAAAATGGTCCAGCCATGTTACATAAATATGGGGTAGTAAAACATAAAAAAGGGTGGATGAACCTGCCATCCCAACCAAAACATCTGTATACAGATAAGTGCCTGTGGGTTCCAAAGTCCCGGAAGTGACAAATGTGTGACAGAATTTGGGGGTTAACAATTAGGGATCTTGGTAGGCTTGTCTAAGAAGATGAGTTTTCAGAGCGCACTTAAAACTCTGGGGGTTGTGAGTAGAGATGGGCGAATCGACTCTAACGAAGTGGAATTCATTTAGAATTCCAGGAAAACTTCGGTTCTGCACGAAGCCGAAGTTTATGGTACTTCACCGTAACGAAGCGTCTTTTTTTCTGTAAAATGGCCGCAAGCACATGTTGTTACATGGGGCAAAGAACTCTGGGAGGAAGAAAGGAGGACCCTCAATGACATGTGCAGACATGAAGCCAATCAGAGACCGGCAGGATTCTGTGACGTCACAGCACTATTAGTAAGGACGGCACCTGGGTTCCTCACAGTCCTCTCGTTATGTCTCTTGGCATAACAGCGTCCCTGCTGCTGCTGATGCAGCTACACAGATCTCATTATTTCAATTTCTCCTGTTGTGTTAGGGAATTTTTTATTCATGTAATCCATTCAATCCTGATACTGTTATATTGGGATAGAAATACAGACCGCTTTTTCTGCCCCATTATTTCAATTTCTCCTGTTGTATTAGGGAATTTTAAATTCAAGTAATCCACTCTTATCCTGTTAGTGTTGCATTGGGATAGAAATACAGACCGATTTTTCTGCGCCATTATTTCAATTTCTCCGGTTGTATTAGGGCATGTCCCCACGGCATGGGTTTTCGGCTGGCTTCTCAGCCGGTCTGCGGTTTTTCAGACCGCCTGAAAAACCGGTCGAAAATTACACAATTGTGCTCTACGGAAAACCCTGTGCAGCAAGGTCCCCCCTGCACCGGCTTTTCCACCCGCGGTTTTCGGACGAATATGTGCTTCTCAATGGGGGGGGGAGGGCTCTTCTCTGCTCATCGTGGAGAAAAGCCGCGCCCCCCCCCCCCCCCCCGGGGCCGTGGGTACGGGCGCAAAACCGGACAAATACCGGCTGGCAAACCGGCCGGTATTTGTCCTATGCCGTGGGGATGCGCCCTTAGGGAATTTTAAATTCAAGTGATCCACTCAATCCTGCGTGACTGTTGTATTGGGATTGAAATACAGACCGCTCTTTTGTCCGCTATTATTTCAATTTCACCTGTGCTATTATTAGGGAAATTCAGATTCTGGGAATCCACTCAATCCTGTTAGTGTTGTACTTGTAGTCAAATACAGTGTGTTTTTTTTTCCGCCATCTATTTAAATTTTAAAATTTTTACTTGTTTTTCAGAGAGAATTTCATATCCAGGGGTCTCTAAAGCCTGTTACGGTCCATTTGGGTCAAAAAGAGTGTGTTTTTTTTTCCCCCCCTATATGCC
>JAODAL010055468.1:0-23937 GCA_025379985.1 Phyllomedusa bahiana
GGGGGGTTTGAGTGGGGAGGGGGGTTGTTGTGGGTGGGGGGGGTTTGTATATGGGTGGGGGGGGGGTTTTTTTGGGGGGGTGAGGGGGAATTTATGTGGGTGGAGGAGGATATTTATGTGGGTGGGGGTTTTTGTTGGGGGTTGGGGGGGATATTGTATGCGGGTGGAGGGGGATATTGTATGTGGGTGGAGGGGGTTATTGTTGCGGGTGGGTGGGGGTTATTGTATGGTGGGTGGGGGGGATGTTGTATGTTGGGGGGGAGGGGGGATTTTGTATGGGGGTTTGGAGGGGGATATTGTATGTGGGTGGAGGGGGATATGGATGGGTACTTAGCCTGTGTTATATGTTAGACAAAACAGATATGTGACTCACTTGCTATTGTACTACACAATACAATTCTGTTTTCCCACTGTATTATGGGTAAAATGGGAGCATTTTATGTCGAGGAGGCGGTAATATTTTTCATGTACAGTAGGGTGGGCCCCCCGAGATCAACTCCCCTGTGGGCCCCAGACCCCCCCAGTCCGACACTGCTCATGCGACTTTGTCGATGGTAAATGAAAATGGTACAGCTTTTGGAAAGCAGGGCTGAAACAAACTGAAAATGCTGAAATGTTAACAGCAAAAATTGCTGCATTGGGAAGTGAAAATCTGTCTTACAGGTAGATTCATGTTACAGAATTCATTTCTATGGGAGTTCTGAATATAGCCAATCACGCTCATTTAGCTGTATTCGGAACTCACAACTCCCATAGAAATTAGTGGGGAGGAAAGCTGCAAGCGCCACCCCCTCAACCTGTCACCTGGTTCTTCATAGCTAGGAAACACCCCTTAAAAGGTTGGAGTGAGGGATTTTTTTCTTTATACATTTTTTTTAATGTTTTGATAATTTTTCTTTTTTCTTGCGTAAAAAGGTGTCCCTTAAACTATAGATACAGGGAAAAGGGACTTTTAGTTCTAATATTTATCCAATCAGGATACAGAGAGGGGCTTTTCATGTAAATTTTTCGAGAAATACAGGAAGCGGCACTACCGCATGTTACTACCCAAAAGTTATTGGTCAGAATGGAGACCCGGTCACGCTTGTGCAGACCCTTTATTCTGTTCTATGGAAGCTCCAGGTCCCAATGTAACACACCACCCCTGTACTCAGAATCCATAGACGAGTGGGGAAAAATGTGACAAGCCCGACTGGCGAGTTAAAGGGAACCTGTCACATAGATTATGCCCCCTTGCTGAGGACAGCACAAGCTGGGGTTGTACGATGACCAGAGAGAGCTATATGCTCTTCCCCCTACTGTATGTCGCTGCTCAGGAGGCACGATGAAGTGAAGTGAAGGACTTGCCGGGGTGCATGGAACATGGAGAGGTAATACCTCCCTTATGGGGACCCCTATATTCTTACCTACCCAATAAGGGCCCTATCTACCGACCCACCCATTGTGGGACCTTATCATTGGGGGCCACTTCTACCTACCTTCTAGGGGCCCCTATCTACCTACCAATCTACTGGGGCGCCCTATCTACTTACCTACCGACTGGAGGCCCTTTTTCTATCTTCTACTGGGGGCCCCTATCTTACTACTTACCTATGGGGCCCTTCTTACCTAGCTACAACCTATCGGTTGCCCCCATCTACTTACCTACCTACTGGGGGGACTCTCCTACTTACCTACTCTTCTGGGGGACTTATATAGCTACTACCTTTGGGGGACCACTTGTACCTACCTACACTATCTTCTCCTTGATGAAGCACGCAAGCAAAACGCACGGTGGGGTTTTTTGAAGTGGATAATTGTAATTATGTTTTGACCGTTTGTAACTGTGAACAATTTTTTAATTTTTGGCATTGTGTTATCTATTATTTATAATTTTGTTTATTACTAAGCATTGGCACTTTAGATTTCTGTATACACCATGATTAATGTTTGATTCACGGCACTGTATCACTTTTATACTTTAGTTTATTATTAAGCTTTGGCACTTTAGACTGCTGCATACCTGTATATCTATCACTGTGTAATGTATTTGATCGACTATATTGTTGGTTATTGACACTGGTTAGGCACTTTTCCTTTTTTTTTTTTATTTCTACTTACATTATTATTGTTTATACATTTTTTGTGCCTTTCTTCTTTGTTTGTATTTGGTTTCATTTTTGCCATTACATTGGTCTATATATTAATTTTCATTTTATATTAATTACCTTGATCATGATTTAGTGCCCACTGTTTCTGGTTCTATTTCTCCATCATGTTTTTGGTATTATGCTAATAAAAATTTAATATAAAAGTTTTCTTATTGTGATTTAGTTTGATTTATTTTTGGTCTTGCATCTAAGAGCTTTGTAGGTTATATATCTATCTACTTACCTTCTAGGGGCCTGTACCTATCTACCTAACGGGGTGGCCCTATCTACTTACCTACCTACTCGGGGCCCGTTTCTACTTACCTACGTACCGGAGGCCCCTTTCCACCTACCTATCTACCTGCTGGGGACCCCTATTTATCTACCTACTGGGAGTCTCTACCTATCTACCTACCTACCTTCTGGGGGCCTTTATTCACCTACTGAGGCTCCTATCTACCTACCTACTAGGGGCCCCTATATAGCTACTTACTGTGGGCCCTTATATACATACCTACCTACTGGGGGACTCTACCTACCTACTGGGGGGATTCTATCTATCTACCTATCTTCTGGGGACCCTATATACCTACCTAGAAGAGGGGGTTCTATATATCTCTTTACCTACTGGAAGCCCTACATAACTACTTATGGAGGGGAGGCTGTATACCTACCTAACAAGGAGGACTATATACCTAAATACCAGGGGCCCTACCTACCTAACCACTAGGACACCGAGGGGTAATTATTACCATTCGGGGCACTATGGATGGGAAGTTTGTACATGGAGGAAGAGCACAGTTAGGAAGATGATAAAAAAGTGAGGCGTCTCAGGTGTTTGTGTTGTGAATTCTGCAGGGATTAATGGTAGTGGGAGAAGTGATCATGGTGGCCTGGACCGGATGGAGAAGAAAAGAGAAAGATAATGACTCATCAGTCAAGACGTCACCTGTGAGTCACTAAATGTAACTGCACTGTGTGCACCTGAATCTACCACTATATGGTCACTGTATGGGGGTAATATACAGTCTGCATAGCCTGAGTACACTGGTAGCTACTACTATATGGTCACGTTATGGAGGTAATATACAGTCTGCAGAGAGTGTGCCAAGGGAGGACCCAGACACTTCAGTTGTACGGGCCCCTGAAATTACTGATGGCAGCCCTGAGTGACTGGAGGTGTCAGTGGGGGAAATATACAGTGACTGGAGGGTTCAGAGGGAGGGAAGGCAGTGACTGAAGAAGTCTGGGTGGGGGAGACAGTGACTGGAAGGGTGTGGGGGGAAACAGTGACTGGAGGGGTCGGGGGAGACAGTGACTGGAGGTGTCAGAGGGGGGAGAAAATGACTGGGTGTGTCAGGGGGAGAGACAATGACTGGAAGAGTCAAAGGGGAGGCGGACAGTGACTGGAGGAGTCAGAGGCGGAAAGACGGTGACTTGGGGGTCAGAAAGTGACTGGTAGGGTCAGGGGAGACAGTGGCTGGAGGAGTCAGAAGGGGGCAGACAGTGATTGGATGAGCCAAAGGGGAGGAGACAGTGACTGGAGGAGTCCGAGGGGGAGAGACGATGACTTGGGGGTCACACAGTGACTGAAGGGGCCGGGAGAAGACAGTGACTGGGGGAGTTACCGCTGGCAAAACAGTGATTGTGGGGGCAGTGAATAAGAGTTCAGGAGGGGATACAGTGATTGAGGAGGTCAAAGGGGCAAAGTGACTGGAGGAGTCAGAGGGAAGAGTAAGACAGTGACTGAGGGGGTCAGAGTGGTGGGCCCAGTGGCTGAGGGGAATCAGAGAATGGGGGGAGGGGGATCAAACTGGACCAATCTACCTACCTACCTACATGTGGCATACCTACCTGAAACCAATGTACTGTCTACATACCTGTGGCCTAATTACTGCCTACCTACCTACCTGGAACCTGCCAATCTTCTTACCCAGAGCCTACCAATCAATCTAATGTAAGTCTACCTACCTGGTAATATGATTCCGAGGGTTACATGCCATAGCTGTAATACAATCTCCAGGGGGAGAATCATCTGTTCTTCCCCTGTAGGAGACTGGGCCTCTAAGCTATGGCCTGTACCCACTCTCCCACCGCTGGGAAGTTTGTACAGAGGTGGTGAACAGTGAAGAAGGTGCTGGATAGTGAGGATTCTGGTGTGTCCAAATCTGCAGGGACGAGTGGTGTCCGAGAGAAGTCATCATGGCGGTCTCAACCGGATGCAGAACAAATGGGAAAGTCAACGACTCGTCAGAGAAATGTCATCTGTGATTCACAATATGTCACTGCACTGTAATCACTCATATGTCAGCAGAGCCTGTCTACACTGGTATCTACTACTATATCATCACTGTATGGTGGTTACATACAGTCCGCAGAGCCTGTGTACACGTATCTACCACTATATGGTAACTGTATAAAGGTAGTTTACTGTTTGTTTGGCACCTGTGTACACTGGTTTGTACCACTATATGGTCACTATGTGTTGGTAATATTGGTCGTTGCAAACTGATCTTTATTCAGTAATAGTGTAGGGGTATTGTTCAGTCACTATTTGGTGGTAATTTGTGGTCGTGTTCTGGGAGTATAATCAGGTACATACAGTATGTAGTAGCGTTATTGGTAATGTTGGTCTTAGTAAAGTGGGATTTGTTCAGTAACAGTATGATGGTGATATGTAAGGTGAGGTAATCACTACCTGTATTCTCTAGTAACTGCATGAGGTCCCGGTAAATGTTTGTGGTTGGGGGGGGGGGGGGGGGGAGGGTAGGGAACCAAAAGTTTGCTATGGGGTCCAGGCTTCTCTAGTTACACCCCTGTATAGCACCATAAAAAATATTAATGACCTGTATCACTCAGTGTGCATCCATATGGTGCCTATGTAAGGCACCATATTCTCCCCCTTTGAAACATCACAATAGTGCAGCATACGAAGGAGCATACCACAACTTTACATTTTAGTTTTTATGAAGTTCTTAGGGTATGTTCGGTGGATTTGGACGCTGAGTCTGGGTGCGATGAATCAATGTCCAATCTGACTGTAAAGTGATTTACACTGTAAAATCAGTGATGTTGATTTTATATGAGTATTATTAGCACATAATGTCCGCACCTACAAAGATCTGACATGTCAATTCTTTGAGGTGCTTACTCCGACGATTATAATAAGTATAATCATGCAAGCAGCTTCATATTCTCAGAGTGCAGGGATGCTGTTGGCTGGCAGCAAACATAAATACCAAAATTCAGTGGAGTGCAGTCTGATAGGTCTGGGTCCCACCCCTGGGACCCACACATCTCCTGAATGAGACCTAAAACCTCTCCATTCTGAGCAAAGAGGTGGTTGGGACTGTGCTATAGACATGAATGGGAGTCCCGAATACAGTCGAGCATTGCTGCTTGGCTAAACTAGCATTGTCTAAAGTGTGACACGTGGTAGATGTTTGGTTCCGTGGTAACGCGTGGTACATGTTTCTTATGGACTTTGATGTAATGTTTTAATAAAATTATATTTTTAGGGAAGTAACTGCATTTTGGAGATTGCACAGATTAGATTGTTTAGCACACATTTGCATTTACTGCATCACATGATGAATCCTGATGGATTTCCTCATGAACTATTGGCCTATGAAAAATATTAATTGCTATTTCTCGATAATCTGGAGGTTTCAGTGAAGTGCAACCACAATATAACTAGCAGAAGACCATTTGTTCTTATAATAGTGAATGTGTGACCAGAGTTATCTTGGAAGATGAAAGTTATTATAACTAGAGATGAGCGAACAGTAAAATGTTCGAGTTCAAGTCAAACCTCGAACATTATGGTGTTCGGTTCGAGGTTTGACTTGAACTTGAACTCGAACCCCATTATAGTCAATGGGAGGAGTTGTTCTGGTTAATTTTTATACCTATACAGGAGAGGAGAAGCTGGAATTACCATCCATAACAGTAAACTGGATACGTATAACAACTTACTGAAGAAAATTTGGCTCTAAAAGCGACAGAAAAAATTCCTTTCAATGGCTAGCTGAAAAGATGAGGACAGCTTGCAAGCAGGGGTGTAGATATAGGAGATGCAGCGGTAGCAGCTGCTATGTGGCCTTGCATCCTGAAGGTGCCCAAAAGCTCCTTTGACACATATATATTTCTTTGTATAGGAGATTGGAAACGGCGTGTTATACAATTACTGAACCCCCAAAACTGCAAAAATGAACTTTCTCCACTCAGAATAATTTTCACCAACCAACCATTATTTAGAGTATATTTCTTTGTATAGGAGAATTGGAGACGGTGTGTTATAAAATGATGTCACCCCCAATACTGCAAAAACTTTTGGGCACTGAGTATGATTTAGCAAATCCAAGCAATTTGTATAATCCATGTATATCCATGTATATGAGAGTTAGGCGTTATGTGAGCCTGCAAATGTCGCCAAATAACAGCTTCTGTTTGTGGGAAAGATGCAGCCAGCAATACCAAACTCCCTAACTGTTGCTCTCTATGGAGAGGAAAATGCTATCTATCTAAGTCTTGATTCCCTAAGCTTGCTGCACACCCTCCTAAACTAAAATACCTAACTAACTAATCTAAATAGCAGCTTTTCCTGTCTAAAATCGCTAATAAACAAATCTTGTGCCTGCATGCAAGCAAGCAGACAAAGAGCAGTCTGTACAGTGAGTGAGTGAGCTGAAAATGGCACTCAGAACGCAATTAAAGTGAAATATATAACATGGTCATGTGATTTTAGCAGCCAATGAGAGCCCTACACATCAACAATGACGTTTTTGACACTTCTCTGTGCTCTGCACTGATTGGTTGTCCGCCAAAAATACAGAAAGGTGCTGAAAACTATTAAAATGGCGTGCCAAACGTAATGGCGAACTCGAACCTTTACTCGAATTAACAGTAAAATGTTCGGTTCGAGTAAATCGAGATGTTCAATTCGAACTTAACTTTTCTCGAGCGGGTCAATCAACACTAATTATAACAAGCTACCAAGAAATGCATCTACACTAGTCCCTCAACATACAATATTAATTGGTTCTGGGACGACCATTGTATTTTGAAGTCATAACTCTATGGAAAACTGGCAATTGGTTTTGAAGTCCCCAAAATGTCACCCAAATCTAAAGCAAAACAAGGAATAAAGAAAATGAAGCAGATTCTAATACATAAAGAAGCAAGTCTTTACATATAACATCAGTAAGAGCTGCTGGAAGCTGGAAATCACTTTCTATTTGAAGACAGGAATTTGTTTAAGTCATGCGCTTTATACACAATATACCAGAAAAAAGTGAATGGGGCCCTGGGGCCCCTAATCTGGTGCCTAAGGGAGCTGCTCATCTTGGCACATGTAAATAGCAGTACAGGACATGTAGTGCCACACTGTACTGTAAAGAGGCGCTACTAGATCACCAATCAGAGCATGAACTGCACTAATACAGATGATTTACAAGTAAAATCTCATGTCTATCAATCACATGAGCCACAGATCAGCGGTGTCTGTGACGTTGTATGCTGAGTGTGGTTTCATGATACAGGAAAGACCATTATATGGTGAAAGTATTGTATCCTGAGGCCATTGTACCTAGAGGGAGCAGTATAAAAGTCTGGATGTTTGTCTAAAGACTTTTTAATGCTTTATGAACATAGGAATTCTCTGACCCAGGCGTAAAAGGGTAGCACATCAGCTCAAGAGGTCCATGTGCTAGCATGAGCTTTTAGGGTCCAGCTACACGACAAGCATTTGCAGTCAGATTTTTACATGGATTCGGGTTTTAAAAACCGTAAAAATCAGACTTTAAACCATCCCCAATTGAACATCTGAGTTGTAGTCCACATTAGTACTTGAGATCAGATTTAAAAAATGCTGTTTTTGCAAAAAACTTAGAACATGATTAATAATTCCCCCGTATTTAGGTAAAAAACATATGCCAAACATTTCTATGACGGGTCTGTGTCCAAAATCCGAGAGAGATGAATGGGACCATTGTAGAAAAAACAACATTGAAAGCTGAGTCAATATACTCGTCGGACGATGTAGTTTTAGGATTCTGAATCCGACGAGTATTTTGACATATGTTGGGTGGACGTGCTCTTAATATCCATCAAACATAGTTAGATGGCTGCTTTAGAGTGCGCTCCCATGGGAAAGACAAAATACAGATTTCCCAACTGGTATTTTGTCTTTTTTTGGCACATAGGATCACGGCTTTTGTCTGCGGTTTGTGGATTAAAGCTCTCCCTCTTCGCACCAACATGTTCATGTTCTTCCCAAATACCAGGCAGAAGAATGAACATGTTCTAAGTTTTGTTACGTCGGTGGTGTCAAAAACTCTCCGGTGGAAAATCCATGCAGTGTGGACTGCTGCATGGATTTTCTATTTAAATCAATGTAAAAGGTTTACAGTCACTTTACAGACCGTTATCAAATCAGAAAACCTTTTGTAAAACCGACTGAAAACCCTGCCGTGGGGACAAGCCCTTATAGGTTTGGTGGAATGTAGACAAATTACACAACATTGTCCCTGACACATCCATGATCACTCCAGATATGAGACACTTCTTGCATTTTAACAACTAACTTCATAACAATGAAGTTTAATTGTGAATTATTTCTCCTGAGGATAATGAAATAAAATTACTTATTGATGAAGCCAAGCAAGGGAAATCAAATAGCATATCCAAGATGAGATTAGCATCCTGCATTTCTACATAATTAAAGTTGAATCTGCACTCAGTCATTACAAGCAGTAGAATATTTTGTAGAAAATTTAAGTAAGGGTAAAAATTAGAAATAGTTAATTAAAACACGCACAAAAAAACCACACTTATAACAGGAAACCTTCTATTGAATCTGTCACTTGATTTTAATAGTATTATAACCATGCTGCCTGTATTGGCTTTATGCAGGACATACACAGTCAAGTCACACAATTATGGCCACTTTCTACTTTTGATGTTGGCAGCATGTAGATCACGAAAGAAGTCACATGTGAAGAGTTGGCTTGGTTGGTATATAAGGTACGATAAGCTGTCTACACACATATCCCTTATTCCTGTCATGTGAAAAGGGGTGATTTATCAGATTTGCAAGAAGGAAGTTTAAAGGGGTTGTCTCACTACAAGGATTGCTTTTTATGTTAAAGATCTTGTCAAAACAAATCACTTTGCAATATGTGTCCATTAACAATATCCTATCTATCTCTAGATATCTCCTCTTGTATGGGCTGCATCAGCTCTTAAGGTCGCTATAGCTACAGACCTGTTTGATCTCTCCTGATATGCTGGATAGTAGAAGCCAGTAAACACTCCCCTGAATTCAAAATGAAACCAAGAAAACAGGACTGGGGTAAGATTAATCAATATAATGAGAGAACCCCTAATTTTTTGAGGGTCAAGAGGGGCATTATTATTGAAACTGGGCAGTTTGTGGACTATTAGCGTGCCGCTGTGGTGAAAGTGTATTGTCAATGGACAAATGGCAGCATTGCAAAAAAGAGACATGGAAGCTGCAGAGCACCATGTGCCATTGATGAGAGAAGTGAACGTTGATAACAAAAGTGTTCACTGGCGGACCGCCAAAATGAACCAGGGGACTACCGAACGCGTCTGAAACAACGGTTTGGTGAATCATACTGTGTAAGGGGCTTCAAAGCAGATCACTGCACCTCTGCTAACTAAGTTACATAAACAGTAAAGACATCAATTTTCATGACAGCATCAAAATTAGACCTCCGCTGATTGGCAAAGGGTTGCCTTCCCTGATGGTTGCCTTCCCCCCAATTTCTGATTTTTTGAAGGGACTGATGTTGGCGTGTCAGGTGAGAAACATCAGAGAACAAACACTTTGCAACCATTGATGGTGGTGGCAGCATTATGGTCTGGGCAATGTTTTTGTGGCATTCTCTGGGTTACTCTCAACCAAGTTGGGCATGAATCCATCCCTGATTGATTTCCCTAAGGCAGATGGGATCTTCCAGCAAGACAATGTGACACATGGCTAGAAATGTCCGACACTGGTTTAAAGAGCATGACCAAGACTTCCAAGTGACTACTCTGACTAATTTCCTCAACTTGAACCCAATTGAGCATCTGTGGGATCACCTTGATCATCATGTTATCTCTACAGATCTTCTCCCATGCACCATCCACTAGATATGGGATGCAGTCAGCATGGCTCAAGATACCTGCGAAAACCTACCAGGACCTTATTACCTAACTCCAAGCCTGTGAAGCTGTTGTCCATGCTGCACATGGTGATTACTCTGGTCATAATAATATGACTGAATGAATTACCGTAGTTACAGTACGTACTTCGGGGCGTCTTGCAGCACAGTTACTCCCTGAAGTACGGACCACAAAAATGCCATGTGAACACATCCTTATACGCACACTGGACACATGAAAACACACACACATTATTTATATCTATATGACTGTACATACAGTATATACACATCCCACATATACAGTATATACCCTACTCACATGCACACACAATGTATAGCACTCTTGTCCCCTCCTTACCTGTCTCCTGTAGTCTGGTGCGGTCGGCAGCTTCTTCCTCCCACTACAGACAGAGGAGGCAGGGGGCCACTGATTCATTCGGCAGGGGCTTCTCTTCTTCTTTGTTGAGGGCTGAGCATAGAGGAAGTGGTATATGAGGGGAGGGAAAGATACTTACACAGCCCCAGGTACAGAGCATGCTGGACTGTGAGCAGCGTTCTGATTGGTGCAGCCCCTGCTGACTCCTGCTCTACCAATCAGCGCT
Source organism: Phyllomedusa bahiana (assembly GCA_025379985.1). NCBI lineage: Eukaryota > Metazoa > Chordata > Amphibia > Anura > Hylidae > Phyllomedusa > Phyllomedusa bahiana. The sequence goes on from JAODAL010055468.1 coordinate 10,903, forward strand.
GCTCTCAGTCTGCACTGACACTTGAGGCTGCTACCTACTCTGTCTCCCCAAGATGCACAGAAATATAGGAGGCAAAGGGTTAACTTATTCCTCCTCTGAGTACATTGATCAACTGGATATCAAGTCACTTGCTAACACGTTTATTGCAGGCAATGAGCGTAGGCAGAAACTGTTTGGAAACTTTTGAATGACTCCTATAACATTATTATACCATGTTATTCTGTATAATCTGTCAATGCTATGTTGGGGTTGTGTTGCGTAACATTACAAAGACAACAAATAATGAATATGTTGCATTGATAAAGTAGTTTGGCAATTGTTTTCAGTACAAATGTTTTGTAACATGTAATTCTATCATAGTGTACCGCAAGTCAGTCTTACGTTTACATCACGACACTGGATACAATTTGAGAAGTTGCCGTGCTAACATTATTACTTATCAGTCAATGTTCAAAAGACAAATAAACTGTACTAAAAAAAAACAACATTTCTAAAAATTTACTGACAGTGATATATTTAGGAATACGGGGCCACATGTATAAAAATTGTCTAGCTGTAAAATTCACTTTGTTGCCCATAGCAACCAATCAGAGCACCCCTTTCATTTTATATAGTGCTCTGGAAAAATTAAAGGAGTCCTCTGATTGGTTGCTATGGGCAACAAAGAAAGTGCTAGACGTAGACAGTTTTCACACATGTGGCCCACGGTTTACAAATTTGATAAATTTGCTGTAGTGACTTACCGTATTTTCATGCTTTCATATGGATTATTTTTGTCCCGCACCCAAAAAAAGTGGGAGGGACCAGTCCCTCCATCCCCACCTGAAATACTCCTATGCCGGTAAGGTTTTATATAGCGGGCTTACTAATTCCGCCACACAGGAGACTATTGCGAGCTGCTACTTGGAGCTGATACCCGCCATTAACAGCAGGGAACAGAGTCGGCTCTGTCTCATGCTGTTTAACTCCTTAGACACTGCAGCGATCGCAGCCGAGGTTTCTGAATGAATGAGTAATGATGCTGCGCACTGTTCCTCACAACGAACGGCACTCCCGCAGCAAGATTGTGGGGTGTCGATCCATCAACATGGTGTCTGGAAGCCTTATGATGCCATGTATTAATTTCTATCATTTCCTGGCCCAGGCAGCAGGTGACCATCTTTGTCCACCCTTCTGCATTGTTTATACATGCCATTTTACATATAATTGTTATTGTGGCATCCATTAAAGTCCAATCTATTAAACTATAACATCATTTATCCTGTATGCTGAACATCGTACAAAAAAGTTCCAAACGCCAACATTTCATTTTTTTTGGGTCATTTCACATCCTCTGAAAATTGGACATAAAAAGTGATCAAAAAGTATCAAAAATGTATCCTAAAATGGTACCAATAAAAAAGTGCACTTCAGCTCACAAAAAATGCATCCTCAGTCAGGTTCATAGGTGGAAGTACAAAAAAGTTATCAGTCGTAGAAAATAGCGCAGCTGTGCAAAGTTTAAAATAAATAAAGAAACCACTGTAGAAATAAATGCCTATGGGTGTAGATAGAGATGATAAAACATAACCTTTATTAACAATCTCAAAAGATAAAAAACAAATACCGTAAACTGAGTAACCGCCCCGAAAGGGGCGACCCTGCACTGGAACACCCTACCAAGAAAAAAATACAAAAAACAAACAACAAAATTGATATGCACACCCGTGAATAGAGAAGTGAAACATCCAAACTTAACCTAAGAAAACAAAAAATACACTATATACAACAACTCCTTAGATGCAAGCAACAAAAATATTGCTATATGGCAATTCCTAAAATATAAAGGACAATTATATTCAAGATGTAAGCAACTAGAGTATTACTATATGGCAATTCCTAAAATGTAAAGAACAGATATATTCCGACGCGTTTCTCCCATGTATAACATGGGTTCATCAGGGAAGAAGACATGGAAAAAGAAGAATTGCCACAGTATTATAGTGATACAAAAAGAACCACCACAACACTGCAAGTATAGGAATATATATATGGAAATATGAATACAGGTTAAATGCTTACGTCCCTTAGGTAGAGAAGGTACCGATATTCCAATTACTATAGTCCTGCAAAAGCAGTGACAAATGATGCTGCAGATAGAAATACAGAGGAGTGCAGAACAGGGCCCCTAAAGAGCAGGTCCTTAAATAGCAATTGAAAACACCGGCCTCCGGAAAAAGACACTGTGCATGCGCCAAGGATCAGAACGGCGACGCCAAAAAACCAAAGCACATGGCGCCGATATCGGCGTCCTGAAAAAGGCACTGCGCAGGCGCCGCCAAAGATGAAATAAGATCCATAGAGGAGCAGACATGCAGGGGAAAGCCTTGACAACGGAGGACACACTTAGACACGTCTAAAGCAAAGCGCACATAACAACACATGGGCGCAGTTAGCATCAGCGCCACCAAGCGTGCGCTAAATAGGATTATCTTATAATTAAGATACAATGTACAAAGAATATAGGTGCAAATACACATAAGAAAACACCAATAATTTCAACATGATTATTAACAAAATAAAGTAGGATGTCAACATAAAGAAAAAGAGAGTAATAATAAAAATTAACATAACATATACAGAAAGATAAAGAAATATCACTTAGAGAAAATGTATATAAGATAAAGACACCAATAAAGTGCAAAGCAAAAAATAATAAATTAAAGGATGTACATGAAAAATAATCATTGAGGTCATGAGGTTGCAGAGTCTTCAGACGAAAAATCCAAAAAGTCTCTCTTTGTAGTAATTTTCTATCAAAATATCCCTTTCTCGGGGATGAAGTAACCACCTCTATAACAGAGAGAGATGGCCAAAGGGTTTTCATTGTGTACCAAATTCATGCGGCGTGCCAAAGGTGTGTCACAATGGTGTTTAATGTCTCCTAGGTTTTCAAGAATTCTATGTCTAAATTCTCTGATGGTCTTTCCAACATACATCTGGGGACAGTTACAAGAGGCCTGATAAACCACACCTCTGGTCTTACAGGTGGCATAAGAATACATCTTAAAAAAATTTCCAGATGTAAGATTGGAAAAAGTTTTAGACACCAAAATAAAGCCACATGCCTTACATTTACCACATCTAAAAGTGCCTGTAACCTTACTGTGGAGCCAAGTTTGGGATACACATGGAAGGGAAAAATGGCTGTGGACTAACGAATCACGGATATTTTTACCACGTCTGAGTGTAATACGGGGAACCTCATCGATAAATTCGGCCAAATCAGGATATTGTCTTAATAAAGGCCAAAAATTTGCTACAATACCTTTAACTAGCTGAAAGGCATTATCATAAGTGCCTATCAATCTAAGTTTATTTACAGTATTGGAGTTCTTAGGTTGTTGTACAGACAATAGAGAAGTAAGATCCACATGTCGAGCCCATCGGTATGCTTCAGACAAAATATTTAGTGGATAACCGCGTTCAGAAAATCTATTCCGTAACACATCTGCTTCACTTTTAAAAGACTGTAATGTGGAACAATTCTGACGTGTGCGGATGTATTGGCCCTTTGGAATTCCATTACGCAAGGGGAAAGGATGAAAACTGGACCATCTCAGCAGGCTATTGCCAGCTGTAGGTTTCCGAAACAGAACAGTTTCCAAACCACCATTAGGATTTTTCTTTATAAGTACATCCAGGAAAATAAGCTCTGATTCATTAACCACTGAGGTAAATTTGAGGCCAATATTATTGACATTTAATTTGTCAACAAATTGATGAAATGACACAACGGACCCAGACCAGAAGATCACAATATCATCAATATAGCGGCCCCAGTACACAATATTCTCATGGACCTGTTGATATTGTTCAGAGAAGACCACAGTGCTCTCCCACCAGCCCAGGAAGAGATTTGCATATGAGGGAGCACACGGGCTCCCCATAGCCGTCCCCCTGTGCTGGTGGAAGTAGCGTCCGTTAAATAGGAAGAAATTGTGTGTCAGTATGAACCGCAACAGTTTTAGAGCGAAATGGTTATGTTCCACTAAGAAACTACTACGAGTTTTAACAAAGTTTAAAATAAGACAATGTTTTAGATTTTTTTAACGTGCTAAAGCATAACAAACCCTATGGCCCTGTTCACACGACGGATTGGGGCACGTTTCTGGCTGCGGGTTCCAACGCGGCTTCCGTGGCCAAAACTGCGCCCAAATCGCGCCTAGTTTATTAACATGGTTTCCTATTGGAAACCGCGTTAATATTCACACGCCGCGGGTTTGGCTGCGGCTTCGGGGCCGCGGCCAAACCCGCGCGTGTGGAGAACTCTCCTGTCAATTCTTGATGGAGAGTGCTCTGCGCGGCAGCCGCGCGGTGCTGCCACGGGCGTCGCCGCGGGTGGTGCGGGGCTGGGCCGCGGCTCGCGGCGCGGTTTGCCACCTGCTATTAATTTGCATGGGGGCAAACCTTCGCCGCAAGCCGAGTCCCAAACCACGCCCCACCCGCGCCGAGACCACGCCCAGTGCCCGCACCGCAAAACCGCGTCGGGAGGCGCGAGTTTGCAGCGAGGTTCGACGAGGTTTTGGCCGTATGAACATACCCTATATATTTGGTATCATCAGAATCAAACAGAGCTACAGAATACAGACAACACCTGATTTATAGTGAAGAATGAATGCCATAAAAACAAAACCTCACAAACCTGGTGCAAATATGTTTTTTTCACATTACACCGCACATTTTTTATGGCTTCCAACTCCATTATGCGGTACGGTCAATGTACTTAAAAAGTACATCGTGTCCCACAAAAAACAAGCCCTTATACGACTATATGGTGTCTCTTGGAAGGTGGGGAGGAAAAAACAAACGTGAGGAAAAAAAGTAGGCTGCAGCGGGATGGGGTTAAGGCAAAGATGTATGGGGCAGGTTATATAGAGCCTTGTATATTATGGTTATATGTTACAAATGAATTTGTTGGACAATGGGTAGCCATTAAAATGTGTACTGGACAGTACTATTCATAGTGCACTTTATGGTGCTATTTAAATAAGCACCCTTATAAGCACATTGTATATAGGCATTATATGACTTCATTAATTGACAGAGCTCCAGCACTATATAATAAGGTACTTTGGCATAACTATGGAAATGACAGTAGACACTGTGAAGACTGTTAGAATGCCACTTACTAATTTGCATTTACAAGAGCCTTTATGCAATTCTCTTAAGCTGTGAATTTCTGCAAAATCAGACTTGTACATTTTGAATAGCTATTGGCAGGAGGTTTGTAGAGTTCATTTGTCTTTGAGAAATGTTGGTCAAAGGGAAGGATGCTTAGCATCTCCTTGGCACCAAGGTTGGCAAGTTCTTAGTCAGAGGGGGACCATAAAAGATGATCAGAGTGAAATACTGATCTCTGGTTTGCTTTAGGAAATTGGAGGAGCAATGTTTCATTTATTGATGCTGTGCTATTATTTCCTGTTCTCTACTGCTCATTACCTCTATCAGGTAAAATAATGAATATTTGATGGAACAAATGCATCGGTTACATAATTCTAATATAATGAAACTGACTGTATTTATAACTTTATCACTTGTGAATAAGACCTTAGCATAGATATCAGATACTGTATATACAGTTGAAACCAGAAGTTTACATACACTATATAAAAAGACATCTGCATGTTTTTCTCACTATCTGACATGAAATCAGAATAAACCTTTCCTGTTTTAGGTCAATTAGGAACCAAAATTATTTAGATTTGCCAAATGCCAGAAAAATGAGAGAATTTAAGACATATTAAAGTCAAAAGTTTCCATACACTAGGATTACTACATCTTTAAACAGTTTGGGACAGCCCATATTATGATGTCATGTCTTTGGAAGCTTCTGATAAGTTTATTAGCAACATCTGAGTTAATTAGAGACATATCTGTGGATGTATTTTTTAATTCACACCAGAAACACACTGCTTCTGTGTGTAACATAATGGGAAAGTCTAAAGAAATCAGTCAATATATCAGGAAGTGAATTGTAGACTTGCACAAGTCTGGATCATAATTTGCTGCAATTTTCAGATATTTGAAGGTGCCTTGTTCATCTGTACACTTATAGGCAAGTACAAACAAGACAGGAATGTCCAGCCATCATACTGCTCAGGAAGCAGACAGGTTGTGTGTCTCAGAGATGAACGTGCTTTGGTCCGACATGTGCATATCAACCCAAGAAAAAAAGCAAAAGACCTTGCGAAGATGCTGGCGGAAGCTGGTAAGATTGTGTCATTATCCACAGTGAAACGAGTACTGTATCAACATGGGCTGAAAGGCCACTGTACCAGGAAAAAGCCATTACTGCAAAAAAAGCATATAAAAGCCAGATTAATGTTTGCAAATGCACACAGGAACAAAGACCTACATTTTTGGAGACATTTCCTGTCGTCTGACCAAACTAACATTGAACTGTTTGGCTATAATGACCATCGTTACATTTTGAGGAAAAATAGAGAAGCTTGGAAGCCTAAGAACACCAACCCCTCTGTGAAACACGAGGGTGGCAGCAAAAGGATGTTTGGTTGTTTTGCTGAAGCAGGTAATGCTGAACTTTACAAAATAGATGGCAGCATGAAGAAAGAAGATTACGTGGAAATACTGAAGCAACATCTCAGGAAGTTAAAGCTTAGGCGGAAATGGGTCTTCCAAATGGACAATGACCCAAAGTATATGGCCAAATTGGTTACAAAGTGGCTTAAGGATAACCAAGTCACAAAACCCTGATCTCAATCTTATTGAAAATTTATGGCCAAAGCTGCAAAGGCAGGTGTGAGCAAGACGACCTACAAACATGGCTCAGTTACACCAGTTCTGTCAGGAGGGAGGGGCCAAAATTCCTACCAACTATTGTAAGAAGTTTGTGGAAGGATATGCAAAACGTTTGACCCAAGTCATACAGTTTAAGGGCAATGCTACCAAAAACTCATGAAATGTTTGTCAAGTTTTGACTTTGCAAATATTAATAATAATTCCTTAAAAATATCTCTCTCTCTCTTATTATTCTGGCATTTGGCAAATATAAATCATTTTGGTAATCCTAATTGACCTAAAACAGGTAAGGTTTATTCTGATTTCATGTCAGATAGTAAGAAAACCATGCATATGTGTCTTTTTATGTGCTGAATGTAAGCTTATCGGTTCTGTATATTGCATACAAATATCTGGTATTTTAGAAAGTTTTATCTGAGCCTAAAGTTTATTGTGCCAGTTCAGATATAGCTGTTATAGATATAGCTGTTACCATGGCAGAACCAAAACTGGACTGCTAGTCATTCCCTGCAGACACTCTCCATGAGAAATAGCCCAAATGTAGTGTGCTTAACCACTTTGGATATGCTTTTCTGATATGATATACACTGTACATCGTTAGCAATTGAAGTGACCATTTAGGCTGGGGTGATGTTGCGCTTTTGCCACAACGCATGTGATTGTAGGTGCTTTTTTGCATGTGCTTTTTTTTCATACTTATTTTCATGTGTACCTGCAGCGGCCAGGTGTTCACTGGAAGTCAATAGGGAAATATAAAACACACTAGAGATATTTCTGTATTTCACTGCATTGATGCATTTATTGGGGTCAGTTGAAGATTTTTGAAAATGAGGCATGCTGTAGGTATAGAGTTTTTTCTGGGGGATTTTAAAAGGCATTCTGTGGCCTTTTTCCCCCTGAATAACACCGACCCAAAAAATATTTGTGTGTTGCATTTTTGGTGCCTTTTTTGTAGCATTTTTCTGCATTTCAAACCATGTGATTTGTTTGGATAACAAAATACATCAGAAAAAAAATACATAAAAAATGCATATACGAATGCTACAAAAACTAGATTAAAAATACATAAAGCCTGAAAAAAATTCACATATAGTTTTTGACTTATCTGTTTTGGCCCCAAAAAGCCATGGAATAAACAAGTGTGAATGGGGCTCTAGAATTGGTTTAAAAAGAGGTCATTGTCAGTAACACTAATTTTGCAGCTGATAAAATGTGATAATGTTTCCCATTGTGTAGCAAATGGAATATTACTTTAATTTGTACTAAAATATGACATTTTAAAAGATAATATATTAGGGTCTTCTATTTGGGGTCTTTATTTATGTGCCTCTATGAGAGGATCTCGGAGTCTGTGGAAGACAGTACATCTGAGCATCCCATGGACACCATTGGTTTCAATGGGAATTAGTTGTTTATTTTGGTTATTGTTGACTTACAGGGTTTTTGAACTTTTGATACCAGGTTTCCCACAGATTAAACTTGATCATTGGGGATTCCACCTTCAGGATTCCAAGTAATCAGCTTATCATTGGGGCATCCCCTTCAATGTGTAGGCACCATAAAAGTATTTTCATTTTGAAGAACCTTTTAACATAAATGATTTGCAGTTTTAATTTAATAACACAGTTAATAAATGATACTCCATCCATCACCATGCCAGTTCCGCTGCAGCTGCGATGTTCCCTGCCAGTCCCACGCCAACGATGTCACGTACGTCACTCACATAACCCTGCAGCCAATCGCTGCCTCAGTGGTCTCATTTCATACATGCAGCCATGTGACTACTAAGGCCTCGTTCACACGGCTTATTTGTCTGCGGATTGGCGCCGTACTCCGCGCCGGATTTGCGCTGCAGTACGGCGCCAATCCGTCGGGAATTACTTTTAACCCGCTTCTCAAGAGCAGTGGTTTCCGGGCGCTCCTCCCCCAACCCCCCCCCCGGAATCGCCGCGGGGGGAAAAGTGAATGGACGGCCGGGGAATGAATCTATGGGGCCGGGGAGCGGGCCCCCCGCCGCGCCCCCGCCCCCCGCCCCGTCCCCCCCCTTTTAAACCCCGATTTGCGAGCGCAATGGCCAAAACCCGTCGGGAATAAGCCGTGTAAACAGGGCCCTAAGGGTTGGGGACTGGTCAAGTCTGTGAGTGAAAATGTGATGTCTCGGGGGGACGGCAGGGTAACCCCGCAGCATGGTAGTTTTGGAATGGAAATCACTGGGGAAAGGGAAACTTTTTTTTTTCTTTAGGGCAAAGGAGGAGTTTTTAAAACTAAAGGGAAAACCCTTTAAAGGGGTGTCTCATATTTTGGTTCATTTTCCCTCGTCCTTTTTTTTACTGGTTTCATTTAAATTCAGGGGGTGTTTACTGCCCCCCACTAGGCTGCAGTAGAGCCAGGTCGTAATTTTTGCAACCAATGCGGCAGCCTATCGGAGGTCTAACAGGTCTGACTATTGTGCCCTGAGGAGTGATGCACCCCTAAAAGGGGGGTTTTCTCAGAATGGTGGGACAGTTTTATGGACACATTTGCAAAGTGACTTGTTTTTGCAAAATCTTTAATATAAAAAGCAATCCTTGTAGTGAGACAACCCCTTTAAGCTTGAAAATAGGGGTACACAGTGTAGCTCTTGAGATTTTTCTAAATGTTACCCTCCACTGAACTGCAGTAAATGAACAACCATTTTGTTCACTGAAAGAACTGCAAAATGAATCTCTTTTAAAGTAGTTTGCTGAATGTCGCCATATAATAAGTATTCCTATTGGAGTATATAACGGTTTTAGTAATTTTTTTTGTAAAAACAGGGGAGAAAATTTCTTTAAAACATGGAATACTAGCAGCAATTATCGGAGCGCAGACGTAATAACAGTTTCAGCGAGCATAAACCAGACAATATATTAGTAAAACCCGAGTTTAATTTCTGTGTTTTTTGACTGATTAATGTCCCCACCCCGGGGGTGGACAGGACTGCAACACAACCCTAGCATAGAAAGTACAGCAGCCACCATTCAGTTACCAGACAAACATGGAAGGCTTTGCTCAAACTACTAAAATTCAGCGCAGTTTTAACCGATTTTTACAGGGCCCTATAATCCTGCAGTGCCTTGCTTATTTGTTGGCACCCATAAAATGGGTCCGTGGGCACTAAGTGGGGGCGTGATGGCGATTTTGTAAAATATCGTTATCGGATCGAAGTCGATATTGGGAATTATCATGCCGAATGTGTGATTTTTTCGCCGATGACTTAAATCTAGGGAGAAGAACAACAGCTTTATTTTTCACCCCAAAAGGGTGGAGAAGCGGAATTACACCCCAAAAGGAAACGGATACGTGCTAATCCATGCAAGACAATTAGGCAAAAGGTCACAGAAAAAAAACTCACGCTATTCACTATCCCTGTCTGTACCACAGCATGACCCTTTGACCTGCATGACCCCCAAATTAAAAAGGCGGAAGGCCAGTTTATTTTAACCTCATTTTACTTGAAAAGGCATTGACTTTCCCTGTCCGGACCGCAGATGACCCTTAAAAATGTTGACCCCCGATTAAAAAGTCGGAAAAAGGAGCTTTGAACCCCCATTTTAGTTAATGGACAATGACTATGCCGGGCTGGGCAGCATGACTTAAAACTGCTGACCCCCAGTTTTCCAAATCTAGGAGGGGTATTATTTGAAATACCTTTTTTGTTGAATTGGAATTGACTATCCCTGTCCGGGACCGTACATGCCCACAGATTAAAAAAATGCTGGAAAGGAGTCTTTCCCACCCCCTTTTAGTTGAAATGGACATTTACTATGCCTGTCCTGGACCCCGCATGACCTTAAATCTAATACCCACAATTAAAAAGTGCTGGAAAAAAAGGATCTTTGAAACCCCCTTTTTGAACTGGACATTGATATACTGTCCTGTACACAGCATACCCCCAAACCGCATGACCCACGATTTTAAAAAATGCCGGAAGAAAAAAGTCTTTGAAGCGGGATTTTAGTGAAATGGCATTAAACTATCCACATACTGTAAGCAGAAATGACCAAAAATCTTAGGGACCATCAGCAGAAAAAATTTCGCAATAAGAATAAACTATATTAAAAAAAAATGTTCTAATACTGCTGCCAAACAATAGAGCTACTTTGCAAATTCTTCGGTGAATTGTTCCACCATGACATTAGAATGTGAAGCAAATGAAATTAGTTTGTCCCAGTAAGGGTTCAACGAGGCTGTCTGAAAATCCTGCATTTCTGTAAAAGGGGATTGAAGAATTACTGATCACGCAGGTCAGTTAGAGGTCTGGAGGTTAAAGTGGTGCGGTTTGAGAGCCCAAGACGGTGTCGTCATTGTTAATCCGGCAAAAATGCCTTATAAGCGAGCAACGAAAACAGTCGTGCTGTACAGGAGTGCGGAGCGGAAGTGTGAGCTAAAAACTTCCAGGCCTTCCTCAGTACACAGTCAAGACCTGGGTAGCGCTTAAGAAATTTCTGCCTGTACGAGAGCGCTTGCCCCTCCGTATGAATGCAGACCAATTGAGCTTAACTTGGAAATGCTGGTGGTTGACGCTCCTGTTCCACCCAGGTGCCCTTTTTTATGGCTTTCTTTTTCTCGTTTTATTAAGGGGCTGGAGGAAATTGTCTCTGTTCTTGGGGTGGCGAATATGCTCCATACCCATGTCCTCTGAATAACCTACATCTGTTTAAGTCTTCCTGTACCTTCCTTGTACAATTCAGAGGAATATTTGTATCAGCTATTTTGTACATGCAATTTTTTTAGTAGTTTAAGTCTAGAAAACACATTTTTAAAATAGGATGGAATCCCACCATGTCTTTGCTTCTCTTTTTTTAAATTGTATTAAATGGGTTGTCTCACTACAGGGATTGCAAGCTATGTTAAAGATCTTGCAAAAACAAGTCATTTTGCAATATGTGTCCATTAACAGTGTCCTACCTATTCCTGTTTTTGACAGCACCATGTCCCATAAAATTCAAAACATGACCCTTCAGCCACTGTTGACAATTGTGAAGAACAAATGTCTGTTAAAAAACAAATTTTTTACAATAGGACCTGTAGTATAGCTGTATTTCACAGTACCATGCCCCCAAAAAAATCAAAACATGACCCTTCGGCCAATGTTGACAATTGTGAAGAACAAATGTCTGTTAGAAACCAAATTTTTTATAATAGCTCCTGTAGTATAGCTGTATTTCACAGGAACATGACCTAAAAAATTATAAAAATGACTTTTCAGCCACTGTTAAAAATTGTGAGTTAGAAATGCCACTTAGAACACACATTTCTGTTCCAAAGGACCTTGATTATAGCTGGATCTCACAGGACCATGACCCTAAAACCATTAACAGTGCTTAAAATTTTCATGAAGAAGTGAGTAAATGGAATACGTTTTTTTTAATGAAACCGTGTACAATTGGTGTCTTTTACAGTCTCCTAACCACAAAAGCAGCAAAATGACCTTTTGGGCACTTAGAATAAAAATTGCAGTAAGAAATGATCATTTAAAAAAAATTTTTCAAGAGGACCATTTCTTTTGGAAGAGGAATGTGAAGTAGACCGGCAACTAATCGGTGACCTCGGCAATTGGGGCCACACCAGCATCCGAGATCCATGCCTGATTCATCTTGATGAAAGTCAAACGATCCACATTATCGGTGGAAATCCGGATGCGTTTGTCTGTAATGACTCCTCCACCTGTGCTGAAGTTCCACTCATATATGACGCTGGCTGCTGGGCAGGACAACACACCTATATGGCATGACGAGCAAGCTCGGACCATTCATCCATTTTGGATACCCAGAAGTCGATTGGGTCCGGAACATGTCCAAAAACATCGGTGTTGAACCGCAGATAGTCCAGGACCATGATGTTAAGCCCATCTCTGTGTGTCGTATGTGTGCCCTGCATTACAGGCGTTGGTGAGGTGGTAAATAAGAATTGCCAGAGGTCACCCATTAGGTTTCTGCCACAATGCTTGCTGCTGCTGCCACTGCAGCTACTTGCCACTCTACTGCTGTCACGTTGCTGACGTTGTTCCACCGTGACATTTGAAGAATGGGAAGCAGACAAAACAGATGTCTCCAGTTGATCAATGAGCACAGTCTCCAATTCCTGCATTTTACTCTCAATTTGGGTGGGTGGAAGGAAAGTGCTTAGTTTCGCTTTGTACTTGGGATCGAGGAGAGTGGCCACCCAATAACTGTTGTTCATTTTGATGGCCTTAATAAAATTTTTGGAAAG
>JAODAL010055469.1:0-23936 GCA_025379985.1 Phyllomedusa bahiana
GGGAGGCTTGTTAAAAGTTCTGTAAATCCATTTCTGCCCGTGCTAAAATGCACTTGTAGCATATAAGTGGTATCTCACTTCTCCTACTACTACGTGCTAGCTAACATGTCTGCAATGCCCTCTAACATACTTGGGGACAGTACACTGAATTATTATGGTAATTTCCATTCTTTCAAATTTGAAGATTGCTGGAAGAATGATATTCATAAAGCTTTAAGTATCTAGTCCATATGGGATATCATTAGGGTGATGGGGAAAAAAAACTTTTGCAGATTTGTCCTATTTTGCATTGACAATATATTAAGATAAATCAGAGCATCTGTGTTAGAAAGTGCCTCATTGGCTTTTATGTCTTAGGATGTGAGGATATGGATTTTGTACGCTAAACAATAGGCTGGACATAGATCTATGCTTAGCAATGTGTTTTTAAAACTGGAGCTAAGCATAAAAAGCACGTGAGCCCCAGTCCTGCTGTGTCGGCACATGGTGTACTTTGAGAAGTCACCTTAATCATGCTTCCACAAAGTTTTCATGTCATGATTTTATACTCATTTGGTAAAAAGCTATTGCAGCAATGCAAAGTGAATATTTACAGATCAACTTTGTTATATTAAAGTGAACCTGTCTGGTGGTTTATACTATCTTATCTGAGAGCAGGATGTGTTAGAGGGAGAGAAGCTGAGCTCTGGGATATACAGGGTTATGTGATTTATAATGCAAGCTGAAGAATTGCTCAGCACTCAATAAGTAAAAAACATATAGGGCCACATGTATGAACCTGTTTAGGTCTAAAACTCACTTTTTTGCCCATAGTAACCTATGGGCAAAAAAGGAGTTTTAGACCTAAACAGGTTCATACATGGGGCCCTCATCTTTATTGTCCCATGTTAAAAAAGTTGTAAAATCAAATAAACATATTGTGGCTGTTGACGTGTTTCGGGTCCACTATACAAAAAGCTCTATCAGTTCTCTATTTATAAAACACTAAAACGTAACTTTTATTATGTATAACTCTTAACCTCTATACACACTATTTAAAAACCTTTATTTCTAACCTCACCATTTAACCATTTCTACTTCTGAAGGAAGGAATAGCCCTTTTCCATTATCAAGTCCGGTGGAACCCCACCTATTAACGGGAAACCTTATTTTATAGCAATAATTAAACTCCAGTGAGGGATCCAAAGCCTCCTACTTGGGCAATCATCCCTAATCTAATGGACACAGGACAAATAATGCCCCCTTTTGACACCATCTGCAGCGGGTGATATTTTGAAGACAGAGGTGAGAAATCCAATTTGTTACGCCGACCCCCGTTTTAAATAATGGCTTCACTTAGTCCCCCCGGGCGGATTCCCAGAGGAACCATCAGGGACAAATTCCACGGTCCCAAAAACATTATTACCCCGTTAAATTGCTGCCGCGGAATTCCCCTAACTTAAACCAGCAAATTCCCCCCGCAAAAATAGGGCCAAATACCCGATAACCTTGTGAACGAGGCCTTATATGGTCTGTAATCAGTCTCAGGTGTGTATTAACCCTTAAAGAACTATACGGATGAAAAAATTGTATAACACTAAGAAAAATGAAAAAATATACAATAATAGTAGACTAATAGACATAAAATAGATCCGATTTTAAATTACGACCATTTGGATAGCATGAATTTAAAGATAGAATACAGTCTCCACCTCTTGTTGGGCGGTCAACTCTTTCTATGACCTTAAGGTTATGTCTACACTGCAGTGGACAAAAAACGACCTGAAAATGAATTACTAAAAACGTTCATGAAACTGAGTTTTCTGTCCACTGCCTGTCAAAAGCAGCTGAAAAAAACATTTGGAGCGTCTTTGCTCTGCTTTTTAATGTATGCACAAATTAAGCCATTGGATGTAAACTACACCCTACAGGTGGAGTTAATATGTTAAGTAGTCACTTCCTTTAGATCACTGTAGCACTTGTGAGCACATTGTCCTTTGTGTGCTGCTGCTGCGTGCTACTGCTTATATAAATTTTGCACCAGATCTTGCACCAAAATCCACAAAAACCCACATTATCTTTACATACAGCAAGTTAACTGTACTAGCGTCAAAATCTGTAAAGAAAAGGATTTTAGCGCCAAAATCCCCAAAAAAGAAGCGAGATCAGTTTATTAGCGCCAAAATTTTTAAAGCTATTGATCTTAGCCCCCAATCCGTCAAAAAACGGATTCTGGTGCCGAAATCCGTAAAAAATTTATTTATTTGCGTCAAAAGCTAGATCACTTTATTAGTGCCAAAATCTGTAAAGATACGGATTTTAGCCCCAAAAGCCATAAAAGAACAGATTCTGGCGGTGAAATCCGTATAAAAACGTATTTTTGGCGTCAGAAGCGAGATAACGTTATTAGCGCCAAAGTCTGTAAAAAAAATATATTTTAGTCCCAAAAAACGTAAAAAAAAAACGGATTCTTGTGCCAAAATCCGTAAAAAAAACATTTTTGCCGTCAGAAGCGAGATAACGTTATTATGTTTAGAAAAGGATTTTAGGATCAAAATCTGTAAAAAAACCTGATTCTGATGCCAAAATCTGTAAAAAACTTATTTTTAGCGGAAAAAATATGAATTGCGCAAAAATCGTTAGCAGCCAAAGCATGATCCTTTTATTACAAAAGGTACAGACAAGGACACATCAGACACTTGTATGCAGATTTGATAATGAATAACCTTTGTTACCACCCAATATAGGCTTAACTTGGGTCTCTGGGAGGGTTTTCATTGAAAAATCGCGGCAAAAAACGCGCCAAAAGACGTCTGGCGCTTTCCATAGACTCCTGTAGTAAATTTTCTGCCCTGCTACTGGCGTTTTTAGAGCATGTTGCAAATACGACCAGTAAAAAAAAACGAGCAGAAAAAAGAAGCTCAGTGTAGACAGCAGGAGGTTTACAATAGAAGTCCTATGGGAGATGATTCAGTCGTTTTTTCCAGCGTTTTTAGAAAACGAAAAACGCTGAAAAAACGGACATTTTTCTGTGCAGTGGAGACAGAGCCTAACTCGTAAATACCTAGTGTGATTTATAGCAGGATTTCTGAGTAAAAAACAGAAAAAATACCGATAGGACTCCTTAAGAGACAGTAGGAGTCCTGCTTACCCTGCCCACATACATTGATTTACAGGTGTCCTTGCATCAGTGTGTATGGGGTAAGCTCTACTTTTACTGTCATTTTTTTCTCTGCTTGTGGAGAGCACCAGTTTGGTATATAGACATATATGCCATGCAATGCTCCGTCCCTTAACGCCGAGGCCTATTTTTTTTTGTCACATTTGATTTTCCTTCACCGCCTTCACAAGTCATAACTTTTTTACTTTTTCATCTACCTAGACATATGAGGGCTTTTATTTTGTGGGACAAGATTTCCTTTTTAATGGTGTAATTCACTGTACTGTAGCATATACTGGTAAACCGCAATAAAAAAAATTGTGAAAAAACATACTCCCCATGTTTGCGGGAGTTTTGCTTTCATCATCCGGTTCCACATGGCATTGTTTACAATGAAGAGGTAATCAGTGTGTTATATCGCCAAAGGAGGTCCACTTCTTTGCCTTTCTGTGACTCTTCTCTCCTCTGTCACAATGAGTCACGTCAGAACTTTCCCGTTAGAAGCAGGACAAGCTTTCTCCCAAGTAGTTACATTAGTAGGCAGCTTACAGTGGTTGCCTAACCATGCTATTTTACAGAGCCACAGGCAGCTTCAGGCTCACATCTCCTGGTTGGGATGTGGGTGGTTCTATAGCAGTGTTTGCATATCAGCTCTGCTATTCCTAGCTGATCCTGATAGATTGATGAGTGCAGGAGGTCTGTAAACTCTAGAGCACAAGGCTGCAGAGCTCTAAAGAATTAAAGCTTGTTAGTAACTAATGTAAATAAGCTCCAGTCTTTCAAGATAAAGAACAGAGCAGAAAGTGCGTCATCATCTCAACCACTCATGCAGCTTGAAGGAGGAGAGATCGGTGCCTGGTAGCTAGGGAAGATTATGTACAAAAGCAGGAGATAAGATCTACTCCTAACTCTAAAGAGAAGCAAAATCAGAACAGTGTATTTGGTAATAGTCTTTATTGGTCTACATGTTCAAAGCTAATCAATGAAATGAGAAAACCCTTTTAACTACAATGTATTCTTCTTGAGTGGTAATAGAAGTGCCCAACCCCAGTCATCACTGTAAAACATTTCCATCAACCTAAATTGTCACTGCAGTGTCTATTATCTATTCCCTCCAAAATAAATCCTAGGCTCCCCCCTCAGCAGTAGTGCTCTTCTACTCCATTAATCACATAAGAGCATCACTGACCACGTCCTTTTTTCAGCAGTGCTACTTCTCCCCAGGTGTCACAGGAGTACTTCTGTTTTCTTCAGTAGTCACAACAGTGTTTCCCTTGTAGTCCTAGCAGTGCATCCCTCTTACCTACACTAGTGTTAGCAGTGCCTCTATTGCTTTATTGCCATTTACCAAATGCTTCCAGGTGTACCTCTTACTGTTAGGGCATGTCCCCACGGCACGGGTTTTCAGACGTTTTTTCGGACGGTTTGCGGTTTTGCATACCGTCTGAAAAACCGGCCGAAAAAGAGCACAATGGTGCTCTATGGAAAACCCGTGCAGCAGTCCCCAATGCACGGGTTTTCCGGCTGGCGGTTTTTCCGCCTGCGGGCCGCCCGCAAAACATTCTACAAGCACAATCTTCCATCCGGTTTTTGGACGGAATATGTGAATGTGAAGGGGGAGGGCTTTTCTCCACTCATCACGGGGAAAAGCCGCCCCCCCCCCCCCGCAGCCTGTGCACTGCACACAAACCGGATAAACCGACCGGTATTTGTCCCTTGCCGTGGGGACGCAGCCTTAGGAAGCCACATGTGAGCAGCCTACTCCAGGCTGCTTCTTGTTTCTACATCGCTCTCCACTAGCACAGATTGATGCTGCTTCTAATTACCACTCTGCCAGGCAGCAAAGATCTGTGATCACCTCTGCTGGGAAAGGTAGCATCAATGATTACCAAGCTTTGTGCATTAAAATTCCCATACACATATGCATAGGCTCTGAAGAAGTTCAGGTCAACAATACATTTTTTTTCTAGTCACTTAAATGGGTTTTGCCATCTGTTAAAATGCCCTCAGAGGCCGGCTCATAGTTAGCTACGAGCTGGTCTCAGAGAATGGAGAGATGGCCACGCTTGCACAGTTCTCCCCATTCTTCTTTATGGGAGTCCCAAATATAGCTAAGCCAGCGTGCTTGGGAATATTTGGAACTCCCATTTACATAAAGACCTGCTCAAGTGTGTCCCATTTCCTCCTTCTTTGAGGCTGGCTCATAGCAAACTACAATATAGTCTCAGAGGGAATTTTACAGGATGGCAAAACCCCTTTGAGTGATCAGGACTAGCCTAGATCTAAAATTTTAAACTTTAACTAGATACAGTAATTTTCTACTGCAACAAATGTGGATATCATTAATGCTTCTTTATTGACTTTGTCCTTGCTTACAGGCAGTCCCTGGGTTACAAACGAGTTTAGGCGTAGGTTTTTTTAAGTTGAATTTGAGTAAGTCGGAACAGGTACATTTTTTAAAATGTAACCCAGCAAAAAGGTTTTTTTTTTTATTTTTTTTGGAAGTGAAAGGGAAAGGGTTTTTTTTTGGGTCGTCCCCCTCTTAAGGAGATTTCACCTCATTTTCATCTCGGTGTTTTGGCTGTTGGAATGGCATTCCAGGGTATATCTGTTTGGGAAAAGTCCATCACGAGGGAAAACAATGTAATGGAAGGGTGAAAAGTCGGGACACCTGATTTATGTCTTTGAATTACGGGTAAGGGACTTTGCTGTAGGTTTGGCTTGTCTCATGACACAAAAACGCAGTTTTTTCAGAACTTTGTTTTCCTAAAACCAAAAAAAAGAGAAAGGTCCATAACTTTAATAGTAAAAACGTTCGTACCTTTTTGCTGGGGCGATTTTGGAAACTGTTGCAAAAAAACATGAGAAAGCAAAAAAATTTATAGGAGTCTTGAAAAGCGCTGGACGTTTTTCCCGCTTTTTGGGGGACTTTTTTTGGCGCATTTTTGGGCGAAACCCATAGAAATTTATAAGCTTTGTATTTCTGCAAAAAAATGAAAATTTTTAAAAAAATTAAAAAAAGTGCAAAAATAAAACATTTTAGGACTGGTTTTCAGTGATTTTTTGTCCAATGTCGTGTAGACATAGCCTTATACTACATGGCAATGAGTAAGTTATTTATGTTGTGGGATAAAAACAAAAACACTAAATTATGATAAGGTGAACAAGACTTTCCACCCAAGGAAAAAAAAGGGACAGCTTAGGATATTTTCCCACCGTGTATTGGGGGCCGATTGTACACGCGCAAAAATCCGGGTTTTTTGGGAAACCAACGCTGTTTAGCGCGTAATTCCAAAACAGGGGGGGGGGCCCGGCTTTGACATGCATTTCGGGGGCGCAAAAGCATGCGAAAAATTGACATGTCATTCTTCCCCAGGGTAAAATAAGATCGTTTTTGTATCCCGGGGGAGCATGTATAATTAAATTTTTCTTATGAAGTAGGATTATGTAATTGTGGCATCCCATTTTGCTGCGTATAAAGCGCAATACGGGGCAAAATGCGTGCGAAATACGTAAAAATAACCGGGAAATCCCTAAAGGCCATGAAAAGCAAAGAGGTCTTTGAAGGCAAAGGATTGCAAATTTCTTTTTGGATATTACGAAAACCAGGAGACAATCAAGAAGTTTAAAGTGAACTCTGTTTGAGCTTAAAATAAGACCTATAAATTCCTTGCGTTTCCCCACAAATAAAACCCAGAACTGGTAACAGAGTCCCCAAAATAAACGTGCTCATCATTGATGATGGTATCCGCTCATTATTTGGCAATTCACTCTAGATGCTTTCCCGGGGCAGAGAGTTTAAATGGCACATTGTTTCCAAAAGGGCCTTCAAAAGTAAAAAAGGAAATGACAGAATAGAACGCACATCCCCCAGATTATTTGCTGTCCTGTGATTAGGAGAAGTCATAACCAAGTTATTATAAAGCACAGCAAATAAATTCCAAGGCCATTCACGAAAAGACTCCAATGCTTTAATTTTTCCAGTTTGATTGACCATAGATACCGGAGATCAAAGACGTGATCCCCTTTAAGGGTCTTCCCATCTTTGGGAAACCATCTTTTTACAAAAGGGAAAAAAATGCTGCATTTCTCCACATGCCATCATCAAGGTGATAATGGTTCCATAGCTCCCAAAACCCATTTAGCTACTTTAAAACCAAAACCCTTTCCCCTTTTTAACCCCCGACCCGGGGTGTCGTTTCAAAACAGAACAGCCAATCACAGCATATGCTATTTAACAAAGTGAATGCGGTATTCTTTTTCTACTGAGTCAGGCATTTTCAGTATTGTTTGAAAAATTTTATTTTTATAAAGCACAAAACAAAAAAAAAAAAAACAATGAAATTTATTCCATACCCCTGATGCATTGGCTGGAGTTATACGTACTTAATTTAAAGGTTATATGGAAACCTTCTGCGTTCACATTGAAAAAATTTCTAATCTCCTGACCCAATAATCTCCTTTAAGAATAAATTCACATAGTGATTTGAACACACATTTTAAAAGCAGAAGCATTGGTTTTATTTGTGCATAAAAATAGCGGAAAAAATATCTAAATAACAAATGTTAACAAAATGCAGGGCGATTAGTTCATATTTTTCGGGGGAAAAATTGGGGAAAATAATGCATTGGATCTAAACCACAGATAAACCCCTATTGGGGGGGTTCTCCTTTAAAGGGTTGTCCACTTTTTTTAGGAAAAAAATGATACTCCCTTGGGGCCCCTTTAAAATAAACAAAACCTTATACTTACCTCCGATCCCCGACTCCAGCGTTGCGTGCCTCTGGTTTTCTGTTTTCATTCTTGTCCCCAATGAAACCCCCGAAACAGCGGTCACATCTTGTCCATTTTCCGAACAGTGAAGAAATGGGGGAAAGTGACCACTGAAAAGCAAAGGGGTTTGGGTCCTTGTTCAAAAAATACAGAATTAAAAAAAAAGGGGAGGACAAAGAGGGGAAATGGGCCCGAAAAAAGTGAGATAGTTTTTTTCTTTTAAGGCTGGTAGTATTTTTTTAAGAAGGGGGCCCCCCTTAAACCGAACCTATTTTTTTTCCCTTTTTTTTTTTTTTTTCCCTCCTCACCTTCCCAGAACCCAAAACTTTTTTTTTTTTTCATCTACATAGATAAAAATTTTTAAAAAAATTTGTAAACATGAAAACCTGCATAAGCGGACAAAACAGTTTTCAAAAAAACGTCCGAATATATTTGGGATGAATCTTAAATTTTTGTTGAAATTTGTATCCCCCCCATAAATTTTTCCCCTTATAAAACCCCAAATTTTTGTTATTATTTTAAATTCCCGATGGGCCCTTTTTTGTTTTTTTTGTCACCCCCGTTTTCCCTCCTCCCTTCCCAGACCCATAACTTTTTTCTTTACCCCCTAGAAATGAGACTTTTATTTTGGTGCAAGTGTAATTTATAATGGTGTCATTCATTGTAACATAGAATACAATGGAAAACTACAAAAAAAATTACATCTGGGACAAAATGTGAAAAAAAAAAGTACTTGCGCCATGTTTGGGGGGATAGGGTTTTTACGACATCAAAACTTGGTAAAAATGATGTTTTTCTAAATTCTACGGTTGAAAAGAAAACCCCAAATACCAAACATTGTTTTCATTATGTTTTGGGACCGTAAAAAAAAAACCAACATTTTTATTTGAAATTTTCAGGCAGTGCCATTTTCGCCAATTTAACATTTTGTATAACACCCACGGACTTAGTGAGGGGCATTTATTTTTTGGGGTTTGGGGTATTTTTTTTTGCTACCGTTTGAATAATTAGCTTTTTTGGGTTAAATTTTTTTAGATTTTTTTGGGAGGGAAATAACCCAAAAAAAACCGCAATTTTCGCGCTTTAATTTTTTTTTTCACGGTTTTCCTCGGGGGTAAATTTTGTTTATTTCAGCGTGGGATACCAGACACATGAAAGGGGTTTAGGGTATTTTGAGGGGTGAAATTTAAAAAATCCCTTTTTTGTAAATTGGTTTTTAATTTTTTTGGATAATGGATCCCATGAAAATAATGCATTCCCCCAATGCAACTGTGTGTGTTCAAAAGCAAAAGCTTTTGTTTGTTTTTGACTCTTTAAAAGGTTTAAGGGTAATGAAATATCCCCTAATTATTTTGTTTTTCAAATAAGGCCCAAAAAACTAAAAGCTTTTTGTTTTTTTTTTTAACCAAAATTTATGAATTTGCAGACTAAAAAGTGCACAGAAAAATTTGTCAACCCAGTTTTGGTTTTTTACCCAAAAATTTTTGTCTAAATAAACTAAAAACCAGAAAAATGATGCATCCCGAAAAGGCTGATCAATAACCCGATGTATTTGCTACACCCCGGGAGAGTAATGGTTTTAAAAACAAAAAAAAATATCATAGTTTTTTAATGCTATACCGGCTTTTTTTGGAGAAGCTTGAGCCCGGGCAAGTTTGGGTCCACATAGGTTAACAAAACATGTATGGAGCATGTACAACAGTGGAAAAAAAGGGAAAAAAAAAAGTTTAAAATTTTGGTTACCATGGTATGGAAAAGAAAAAGAAACACCATGCTATTGTTTTTTTTGTGTTTAAAAAATTAAAAGGGGTTGTCCACAACATTTATTCATTTTCTCAATTTTTTTCTTGGTTTCACCCTTTTAATTTGGGACGTGTTTTTCTGGCTTTTATATCGCAGTAAAAACCATGGGGTTTTCTTTTGAACCCCAACTGGCAGCCTATCAGAAAGACAAAAGGTCGGGAGTATAGCGACCTGAGGGCTGATGAGCCCCAAAAAGGGGATATCTGGAATAGGTAGGTATGTTAAAGGATATAATTCAAAGGATTGTTTTTGCAAAACTTTAAAATAAAAAGCAATTCTTTTATGAGACAACCCCCTTAAAGGCTTTAATCGTTAAAAAAATGGGGGGTTACCTGATTTTGGAATCACAAGAGACCTATTTCCCTAGGCAATTGATTTCCCTACCATGTTTAACCCGATACCCAAACCCGCCATGTCAGACTTTGAAAGAGATTTTTCAGGGGTTGGGTATATGGCAGGGAGTAGCAGTAGAATGATTTTTTGAGAAGTTCTTCAAAGCTCAACCCTTTAAACCAAATGAATCAATGACCGATTTAAAAATAAAACTGACCAAGTAAGCAAAAAATTTAATTTTAGGGGGCATGCCCCCAAAACGAATGCGCCAAAGTTTTGGTTATTTTGCCCAAAAAAAAAATTCGACAATTATTCCCTAAAAATAAATTTATATAACAAAAAAGGGGGCTTTTTGTAAGCAATGGCCTAAAGGGCCCATTAACTATCTAAATCTAATTTTTTTCCCCCTAACGCAATGCACCGCAATATGTACATTACATACACTAGCAATAATACGTTATCCGCCCCGAGCGCCATTTTTTTTATTTGCAAGGTATACCAGATGCCAGATTTTTTAAAGGATCGTACTTTCAGGCGCACTGTACACTGGTTGAATGTGCCTAAAAACTTTCGCGACAACTCCAACTTTCGGACAGGTCGCCCTTAGTGTCCAGACTTAATGAACAAAATCTCATAAAGGCGAACGTTAAAATTATAGCCTGTTGAACAAGAGAAGAGAGGCTCCTCCCATATTTTAACCAATAAGAACAACTTGTACAAATTGTACTTCAAATGGGACTAACAGAATGTTGACCAGAAGACTGGCAGCTTTTTATAGACAGCTCCAATTCAAGCTTGAAATGTGTTCTCTTGCACAATGGTTACCGTTATGTGACTCTTCCCATTGCACACTCAAAAATACTTGAAGAATATGTAAAAATCATATTAAAGAAAATCTGTTATCATGCAAACCAGTGGTCACTTTGTGTTGATCTGAAGATGGTGAACTTCTTGATTATACAGCAATCTGGATACACAAAATACCCATGTTTCATATGCCTTGGGATAGCAGGGCAAAGCAAGATCATTGGACAAACGTGTCATGGTCTACAAGGGAAGAAATGATTGTTGGCGCTGAGGATATCATCAATAAGCCGCTGGTGGACATGTATAAAATCATTTTCCCGCCGCTTCATATTAAGCCAGGATTGATGAAACAATCTGCTAGGGCTTTGGACAAAATGGTTAATTGCTTGAAGTAAATTTGAAGATCATTGATCACGGAAACACTAAAAGCTGGAGTCTTTGATTGTCCTCATATTCATAAAGTCATAAACGATTCCAATTTTACCAAATGCATGAATGACACTGAGGCTTCAACCAGGAAGAGTTTTGTTGCTGTTGAGAAGAGATACATGAGTAATCACAGAGCAAACAATTATGAAGAATTGGTACAAGAAGTGCTCACTAACTTCTGAAATTTGAGCGTTAATATGAGCATAAAGATGAACTATCTTCATAGCCATTAAAACAGATTTCCAGATAACCTTGGAGACTTCAGCATGAAACAAGGCAAGAGGTTCCACCAGGATATGAAGGTGATGGAGGATAGATATCAAGGCAGATGGGACATGCACATGATGGCAGTCTACTGTTGGAGTCTCCAACATGATTGTCCTGATGACACACATAAAAGGAAATCGCCAGTAATTTCTCTTCCGGGCCACTGTGCTTAGTTTTTACGCCCGCCATTCGTGACTTCAGTTGAGTCATGTGACCCACACTTTGCCTTGGAGAAACACACGACATCTGCCATGTGAATCCGAAATAAAATTCTCTATATATTTCTACAAGATACCATAGATGACTTCTGGCCCACCTCGAAATCACAGTGTATTCTGGTCAGTCATAGCACCGGCTGGTAACAAATATTTACAGCGGCCGGTAAGAACAGTTACTGGCCATACTGCTCCTCTGAAATAGTCTTCTATCAGACTAAAGAAAAAGGGTATGTTCACACTGCTTATTTAGGCGCACATTTCGCCACATATTGCATTTTATATGTGGCAAAATGCGCACCGCAATTACGGTCATCAATAGCTCTCGTAGAGAGCTATGGATTACGCATCGTCCCCTCAGGCGTACAATACAATCGTATTGTATGTGCGGGGGGAGAATTGACATGTCAATTGTTGGTGGCGATTACGCGGCGTGATCAATGTATATCAATGGGGCCGATTGACAGACCCCCCCCCTACCCCTCCGGGCTTTGGAAATACGCGCGTGCTTCCAAAACCAACACAATACACCATGTGAACATTACCAAAGATGATATAAAAAAATAATAATTAACAGGCTATGTTGTATAAAAACAATAAGTTTGCTAGGTGGGTTTAAACAGATGTAGCAAATGTTTCAGGGGTGCTCTCGCATTGCTGTGTCACAGAGTCTGCTCCTCACAGCCAGCTTCAGATTCAAACTTCCTGGTTAGGCTATGGCTAGTATTACAGTAGTGATTGGCATATAAGCTCTGCTGTTCCTAGTCGATCCTGTTACAGTGACATGAGTGCAGGAGGTTTATAAACTGTAGTGCATAAGGCTACAAAGCTCTAAAGGTTAAAGTTTGTCAGAAAGAACCAAATTTCTGTGCTGCTGATAAAGCACAGTAGGGATTGTCATCACCATCCCAACATGGACTATAGGTGGTGAGTAACCTAGGCAAGCTTGCGTACACAGGCAGAAGATAAGAACTGAAAGGAAGCAAAATCATAACAGCAATGTATTTGGTTATAGTCTACTTACCTGTGCCTGCATGTTTAAAACTAATCAAGATAGTGAGAGTAGCCTTGAAATTGATGCTTAAAGGGGTTTGGCCAGGACATGCCTTATCTGCTAAGAAGCAAATGTAAACAAAGCCAGGCTGAGCTGAGAGAGAGAGAAAGACACAGCCAGAGCACAGAGCCTGCATAAGGGATCGTGTGAAATGTTCACTCAGATAATCAAACTACAACTAGTGGATTCTGATACAAAAGACAACACCTTTTCTCCACAGCAGCTTGAAAGCTTCTTCATGTTCTCTGTCATCAGATAAAAGCAGGGATCTACTTCAATAATCACACTAAACAATAGTGGATTCTGTATACAAAACACAACACATTTCTACCCAGTGCCTTGAAAGCTTCTTCAGCTCCCTTTCATCAGATAAGTGTTCTCTGCGCAAGCCCGGCCAGCAGCTCTTGTCACTCTGCCTGATCGTATCTAATGCAAGCTTTTAAGTAACTAAGGGCGGGTAAGGCAGCCTGTAGCTCTCTCAGGCTGCAATTTTTGTAATTGCATATATTTAGAAAAATTTATTAAATACCCATTTTGGAGGATCCCACGTCAACATTACATCGTGGCAAAACCCCTTTCAAAGGGTACTGAAAACTTCCATAGAAGTGAATGGGGGCTTCAGTTCTTAAGATTTTTGGTCCTAGAGGTGGAACCTCTACCTGACATATCCTGTGAATATGCCTTACAGTTCTGAGATGGGAATAGCTCTTTAAGGTATTATGTTAACCTACATAACCACAATGTACTACAGTTCAGTAAATTTATCTTGATGCACCAGACATGTTAATAATGCTTATATCTATACTATCAACTGTCAAAAGCAATGCTATAATATTGTATGCTACAGTTCTTTAGCACTTTGCACTGACCAGTTTTATTAATTTTAGCAGAACAGTTTCCACTAAACTATGCTAAACTGTAATCAGTGCACTTCTACTAATGGAGGAGGGAGCATTGCTGGATCACACTCAATCTGACCTCTTCATCTCTGGTGCTTTACCAGGACAAAAAGATGAGGAGTATACAAAATGAAACAGCAAAAAGTGACGGGCACCACAGGAGAACAAAACACGGGTGGGGTACAAGGACTCAGAATAATCCTCTGCTCTGTGCTGCTTGCCAGGCACGCACTGCTATTTTTCCTTAACGAAATGTCGGTTGTGGTCACAGCGAAGGTCCTCCAGTTGGCTCCAGCACTTGTTACTACTTCAGGGAAAGTACAAGTTCACAGCAGAGCTGACTCATGACAGGTTCGCTTTAATGTGTATGTTAATGATGCATTGGAAGAAGAACATTTTCATCAATTGCATGAAGGCAAACACATTATTTCAACCAATTCTTTTAATTTGCCATTGTAAAGTGAGGCATTAAACATTTATGGGCCACCTGTTTTCTCATATCTGACAATCTGCTCGAAAAGTTATATCCAACTGGAACACTTACTGAATGTTTAGCTAAAATGTTTCTTTTTAGAACTTCATAAAATGTTAAAGAGAACTCCTAAAACATGTTCCAACCTACTCAAATTAGTTGGGTGCAAGCCTTACACTTGTATTGTCAATTGAAAAGATCATGATATCTGCCCTTTCACTTCCAATTGACATTTGGGGGAAAAGCCCCTAAGCCATTATAGCCTAAGACCTGACAGAGTTTCTCTTAAAGGGGTTTTCCCACTTCTGGATCTCACCCCACCCGCCCATCGCTGAGCTGTTCGCCTCCTGTGCTCCAGGGGGAGTACAGGCTCTACTGATTGACAATTCAGGTCAGCAGTGCTGTGGTGAAGTCATTGCACCTCTAGCCTAAACATACATGTTTCCATTGTTACTATGGCAGCTACTAATAGCAGTAACGGGACAGTGTCAAAGCCCATGTGCCGGATACTGCAGCTACATGCTCTGCAGCACTGACAGGATGGCACAAGGCTAATAAGCTCTCTCAGTAACAGTAAGTAACAAAGATAAGAGGAGAGACTCAGGTGCACTTCTGCAAACCTAGTCACCCAGTCCCCTCCTGCTAATAAGACACAGCAGAGAGTGACATCACAAGTCCAGCCGCCGCTACTAGAGCACAGGTGGTCGGTAACCTAGGAAACGATCTGTAAACAAGCATTATAGATACCCTGCAGTATCTCTGAATGAAGCAATCAGTACTAAAATGTAGTTGCTACAAATGTTTAATTAACTTTGTCTACATGTTTAATGCTAATTAATGAAATGTTGACAGTCCTTTAACGTAAACCTGTCCCTATCTGAGAGCAGGATGTGACAGAAGGAGATAAGCTGAGGTCTGTCATATATAGGTTTATATCATTTAGAGCAGGATTTCTGAATTAAAATCAGAGTAAATCCTGACAATATTTCTTAAGAGACAGTGAAAGTCCAGCTTACCCAGCCCCCATACAGTGATTGACAGCTTTCCCTGTATCAGTGTGTGAAGAGAGTAAACCAGGGATCCTCAAACTGTGGCCCTCCAGCTGTTGGGAAACTACAACTCCCATCATTCCCACTGTTATAGATTATATAAAAGCATGATGGGAGTTGTAGTTTCCCAACAGCTGGAGGGCCGCAGTTTGAGGATTCCTGGAGTAAACTGTCAACCACCATATGTGCATGAGGTCAGCAGTGCTTCCATTTTCACTTTTACGATTTTCTTTGTATTTTAATCAGAAATTCAGCATAAAATTATATAAACCTATATATCACAGAGCTCAGCTTTTCTCTCTCTATCACTTCCTGCTCTCGGGGTAGCATAAGGTTCCCTTTAAGTAAAGCCAGGAATATAAGGGAGTGACACTTTATACTCTAGTTTTTATAGTAATTTGGGAGGGGGAAAGTATTCGGAGTGTCTGTTACCGACTATTCCTGTGTTTTTGAGAATAGAATTCTGAGCACAAAAGTCTACAGGTATAACAGTTTCTAGTCACCAAATATTCCAGTATACTTTCAACAGTATGGTGCATTTGGGACTAAAGTGCTAACAAGCGCCTGTATTCTACTGAACACAGCCTATTTTTAATATGCAAGATTCTGAAACATGTGAACCCTTTCATGTTCGTTTGGACTCTAGAAAACAAGAGCATTAACCCCTTACCGCCGCAACCAGTTTTGGCCTTCCTGACAGAGCTCGATCTTTTAAATCTAATGTGTCACTTTATGTGAGAATAACTTTTTGACACTTTTACCTATCCATGTGATTCAGAAATCGTTTTCTCATTAACATTCAGCTTTACGTTAGTAAGAAATTTCTGTCCATACAAAATCCAGGAAAAATATCAAAATATTGTGAAAATTTTGAAAAATTTGCCATTTTCAACATTCAGAAGTTTCTGCGTGTGAGATAGTTATTCCACTCAAGATAGTTATTACTAGAATCTACCATATCTCTACAGTATGTTGGCATCATTTTTTAAATGTCTTCTTTTCTAAGACATTACAGGGCTTATAAATTTAATAGTCATTTTTCACATTTTCAAGAAAATTTGCAAAATAGATTTTTTTAGGGACCAATCCAGCTCTGACGTGGCTTTGAGGGGTCTGTATGTTGGATACCCCCATAAATGACTCCATTTAAGAAACTACACCCCTTAAAGTATGTAAAACAGCGATTAGGACATTTGTTAATCCATTAGGTATTTTGCAGAAATTAAAGAAAAGTGGAGGTGAAATTTCAAAATTTAACTTTTTTTTTTTTTTGCAGATTTTACATTTTTATCCAGTAGTCACTGGAACACGGTAGATGTGACCAGTTAAATGCAACTCAACATCAATTCCCAAGAATCTGCCATTTTTACAGATATCCCTTATGTGGCTCTGGTGTGCCATTTGGACTTTGGGGTCTCATTTTCAATACGATTTTATTTTGACGCCATTACAGGTTCTCAGGCACCCTAAGGTGCTAAAACTTAATAAACACCCCTAAAAAAGACCTCATATTGGAAGCTACATCCCTTATAGGGGTTGTCTCACTACATTAATTCATCTTACCTCAGTCCTGTTTTCTTGGTTTCATTTTTAATTCAGGGGCGTGTTTACTGGCTTCCACTAGGCTGCACTAAAAGCCAGGTCTGTAGCTATAGCAACCAGCACTGGCAGCCTATCATGAGAGATTGAACAGGTCTGTAGCTATAGTGACCTGAGGAGCTGATACCACCCATACAAGAGGGGATATCTAGGAATAGGTAGGACACTGTTAATGGACACATATTGCAAAGTGACTTGTTTTTGCAAGATCTTTAACATAAAAAGCAATCCTTGTAGTGAGACAACCCCTTTAAGGAATATTTCCAGGGTTGTAGTGAATATATGAACCCCACAGTAGTTTCACAATTTTTTTTGTGGGAGGCTCTGAAAATGAAAAATAAATATTTTTTTCCAACAATCTGCTATTTTAGCTGAAAATGTTTAATTTTTACAAGAAGAAAAGCATCCCAAAGTTTGTTACGGAATCTCTTCCAAGTTCGACAATACCCTAGATGTGGGTGTAAACTGCTGTTTGAGTGCATGGCAGGGCGTACAAGGGAGGGAGGCGCTTTATGCAAATTCTCCAAAATAGCAGGACAGGAGAAACCTGTAAGGCTAGGTTCACACGGCTTAAATGCAGGGCGTAATTACACCCCGCAAGGGCAGTAGCGGAGGGGGGGGGGGGGGGGCCCGGGAAATAGTCGGCCCATAGACTTGCATTACTAGCGGCGCGTATACGCCGCTAGTAATTCACATGTCAATTATCTCCCCGCCCGGCGGATTCGCTGAGCGGGGAGAGGAGACATAATCCATAGTTCTCTATGAGAACTGTGGATTACCGTAATGACTTGGACGTATTCAGCCCGTAATTTGCACACTTCGCCGCGTAATTACGGACTGAAATACGTCCAAATTTAAGCCATGTGAACATAGCCTAAGAAGTCACCACATTTTGGATTCAACGCCCCTCATCTAGGGGTGTATTGTGCATTTTGGACGCATAGGTGTTCCATAGTTTTTTTTTAGCCTTGGGCCAGGAAAATAGGGGGGGGCGCGACAAAAATCGCAGTTCCGCCATTGTTTTTTGGGCTTAACTTTTACAGTGTTCGCTGTACGGGATAAATGACTGGATAACTTTACAATGTGGTTATGTACAACTGCAATGATATAAATTTTATATAGTTTATGTTTTACTACTTTTACAGAACTGAAATGCGTTTATAAAAAATTGTGTTTATGTTGTCATAGCCTGGTAGCCATAACTTTTTATTTTTCAGTACACAGAGCTGATTATGGGCTTATTTTTGCAGGATGAGTTGATGTTTTTATTGTTACCATTATGAGGTGCATATTACACGTTGATCACTTCTTATTAAGGTTTTTAAACAAAACACAGCAATCCTAGTAGATTTTTTTAAAAAATTTTCAACAGTAGCCATGCACTATAAATGACGATGCTTTTTCAAATTTTTTCACTTTTCCCCATAGGGGATTTGCATCAGTGATCTTCATACAGACTATCAACTTGATTTCAAAGCACAATCCTGAAAATATGCTGAGCTTTCTTTTCTCTTAAAAGCCATGAGAAATCCCTCTACAAGAAATAAACCTTTATCACTTAAAATATAGCAGTTTTATATCAATACGATTTTGACAACTGAAAACAAATTTTCTTTTTCTCCCTGACAAGACACTCATTTTAAGAATTTTCTTGTACATTAATCTGATTGAACTTTTGAAGTAAAACTTGACTCAGCAAAAAAATGTAATTTACTTAGCAAACATCTATTAAAAATCAGTCTGAACTTACATCTTTATATGTCTAGATTGAATAAAAGTAGATGGGTAATTTCAACCAGTGGCGCATGATGTCCTGGCACACCTTTTAACGTGGCCACATATTTCTGATAGTTGGCGGAAGAATGACTGTTGTGCTGCCTGACCCCATCCCACACCATACACATGCTGGGCTTATTATACTTGTTTTGTGAATGCAGGGCCGTTCCTAGGCTAAATTGCTCTCAGGGCCCCACCCCCCTCCATAACATAATGCGACACATTGCATCCCCATCAACCAAATCTAAAATATACCACTAGCTTCACCACAATGTGCTACGTATAAAACTACTAAATAGTAGTCATACAGTTACCTAATAACAGTGCTACACCAAGCAGAATCCCAAGACCACTAAGACCACATATCACCAGTACATAGTGACCAAATAAACAACTGACCATTCCCCCTGGAGTATAAAACCATTAATACCTTAAACAAACCAATATTACCGGGTACATTGACATACAGTGGTGGATACCCGCTGTACACAGGCTCCGCAGACATATAAGATACGGTATTTATTAGTGATAAAACCTCTGGAAGGTTGCCCCCTTTTTCCTTCCTCAAAATCTTCCCGGGCCCCATATGATTCCCAATGTTAAAATTTACAACCCTTAGCCATAAACACTCCCCTTTACCAGGGATGCCCCCCTTGACCCAAGTAAGATGCCCCCCCGTAGCCCGTAAATACCCCTGTAGCCAGGTGATGCCCTTTTTAGCCAGTAGATGCCCCCCCTTTTAGCCAGTAGATACCCTTTTAGCCAGTAGATGCCCCCCTTGTAGCCAGTAGATTCCCCTTTTAGCCAGTAGTTGCCCCCCTTGTAGCCCGTAGATGCCCCCCTTTTAGCCAGTAGATGGCCCCCCTTTTAGCCAGTAGATGCCCCCTTTTAGCCAGTAGATCCCCCCTGTAGCCAGTAGATGGCCCCCTGTAGCCAGTAGATGGCCCCCTGTAGCCAGTAGATGCCCCCCTGTTGCCAGTAGATGCCCCCCTGTTGCCAGTAGATACCCCCTTGTAGCCAGTGGATGCCCCTGTAGCCAATTATAAAATAAAAGAAAGTACTCACCTCGGTCCACACGTCCCGGTCCGGAGCTGCTGAGCGGTGTAAGCAGCGTGACGTCACCACGCCGCTTACGCTGTCACACAGCTCCCATGGATCTAGTAGGCCGGCAGAGCTGCCGACCGAGGAGACCCAGCGTCGTATGGGGCGTGGTGAAAGCCGTGCGCCCCCTGCAACGCTGATACAGGGGAGAAAGCAGGACAGTAACGATCTGTCCTGCCCCCTCCCTGTACCAGCAGCTGCTGGCTCTGTTATAAAACAGGGGCTATCCTCCAGGCGGGCGGGGCGGGCGGCCGCGGTGCTCCCCTCAGGTGAGCGGAGCCTCTGCACGCCGGGGATCACCCGCCTCGACCGCCCCTATGAACGGCCCTGTGTGAATGGGGAGAGTGGTAGCTCAGGTGGTGGCTTTAGAACTAGAGAGTTGCGGATGGTACATTTTAACATGCCCGACTCTCTTTTCAAGTCAATGAAAAAAAGGCCATACTTACCTCTACAGAGAGGCAGGTCATTCCCATCGGGAGCAAAAAGTTGTGGTGGCGCATGGGAGAAGCTTTAATGGTACAAAATACTGACACTCGCATACCTACTATTCATGAGAGGGGTTGCTGCTTAGTATTATACTTGCACATAGACTAAGGAAAAAGCAGGTTAGAAACCTATTCACACCATGACGCAGAAAAAAAACAGTACAATACAGGGGAGGCTGCACAAGTGCATAACATTGGTACATGACCAGAAACCCCTAGTATTCATGAGGGATTGGCTGCTTAGCATTATACTTGCACACAGACTAAGGCAAATGCAGGTTAGAAACCTATTCACACCAGAACGCAGAAAAAACAAAGTACCCAACAGGGGAGGCTGCACGAGTGCATAACACTGGTACATGACCAATCATACACCTACTATTTATGAGGGATTGGGTGTTTAGTATCATAGTTGCACATAAATCCAAAATCAGGTTCAAAGTAACCACACCAGCATGCAGAAAAGTCCATACAGGGGTGGTTGCCCATGTGCAAAAATACTGACGAACACCAACTAAAATACCTATTATCAGTGGTGTAGCCACGGGGGTTGCAGCAGTCGCACTTGCAACCAGGCCCCTGAGCCAGGGGTCCACACAGGCTCCCCTTGACACATAGCTGCATTGCTGGGCCACATAGACCCAGCGACGTGGCGATCACAGCACAGAAGCTCCGACCGCACGATCTGCATCAGGAGCCAACTGCTTTCTACAGCCGGGATTTCAATGATATAGCGGGAATCCTAGCTAGCTCTCATCACAGCCGTTTAACACCCTAGATGCCATTTTCAAATGCGACTGCAGCATCTAGGTGATTGACAGAGGATGGGGACTTCCTCTGTCAAACCTTGGCAACCCTGCAATGTGATTTTAGGGTGTCAATTGTTACCATGGCACTAGCCTTTTTAGGCCCTGCTACAGACAGGGCTTAGTAGAATGCCTTTAAGGCCGTGTTCACACGGCTTATTCCCGACGGATTTGTGAGCCGTATTGAGCTCACAATTCCGCCTTAAATAAGGGCGGACGGGCGGGGCGCTCCCGGCCCATAGAAAATGCACTGTTTACGGCGGTCCGCGCCTAAAAATGTACTGTCACTTTCCCCCCCCCCGGGGATTCGCCAGCGGGGGGGTGACGGAATCCATGTGGATTCCCAAAAAATTCGGGGAAACGGATTGGCGCCTACTGAAGCGCAAATCCCCCGGATACGGCCCCCAACCCCGTCCCCAAAAGCCGTGTGAACGAGGCCTAACAGGCATAATATATAGCAACACATTCATGTATTACTCTGTATTGTACAGGGACCTTTCACTTGTGAAAGCTCTTTTGTAGTATATGCTTTAAAGTGGACTACTGTACGTGGGCGAAACAATCTAATGCATTAACCCCTTAAGGACCCAGCGGTTGACACGTTCGTTTTTTCCCTCCTCGCCTTCCCAGAGCCATAACTTTTTTATTTTTCTACCTACAAAGACCTATGAGGGTTTTTATTTTGCGGGACAAGATGTACTTTCTAATGGTGTTATTCACTGTACTATAGAATATACTGGGAAACCGCAAAAAAAATTCCAAGTGGGACAAATTGTAAAAAAAAAAAAAACGTATTTTAGCCATGTTTGCGGGTGTTTTGCTTTTACGGCGTTCAATCTTCCGGTAATACCAAAAATGTAGGGTTTCCGTTATGTTTTGGCACCGTAAAAAAATTCCAAACGCGGCGCCATTTTGTGCGACCAATAACTTTTTTGAACTAACACCTATGGACATCACTGGGGGTGCATTTTTTGCGGGCTGAAGTGTACTTTTTATCGCAAACAGTTGGAATGCATGCGACTTTTTTGATCCCCTTTTATTCCAATAATTTGAGTGACGTAAAATACCAAAAAACGCAATTTTGGCATTTGGGAATTTATTTTCTTCTACGGTGTTCAGTGTAGGATTAAATGAAAGTTATATTTTTTATAGATCTGACTTTTTCGGACGCGGCGATACCAAATATCTAACTTTTTTATTATTTTATTGGTTTTTTTTGTAAAATGTATTTAGTCAGCCACAATTGTGCAAGTTCACCCACTTAAAAAGATGAGAGAGACCTGTAATTGACATCATAGGTAGACCTCAACTATGAGAGACAAAATGAGAAAACAAATTCAGAAAATCACATTGTCTGATCTGGAAAGAATTTATTTGCTTTCACAGTTGATTTCTTCACACCAAGCTGCTTGCCTATTGCAATTCAGTCTTCCCCCCCTGGTGCAAGGCTCAATTTTTTTTTCGGGGTCCTTCCAAAGCTTTTGGTCTCACCATAGGGAGTTTGGAGTGTGACTGTTTGGGTTTGGACAGATGTCTTTTTATACTAAGTTCAAACGGTCCCCATTACT
Organism: Phyllomedusa bahiana; assembly: GCA_025379985.1. Taxonomy (NCBI): domain Eukaryota; kingdom Metazoa; phylum Chordata; class Amphibia; order Anura; family Hylidae; genus Phyllomedusa; species Phyllomedusa bahiana. Next base: position 22,577 of record JAODAL010055469.1, read on the forward strand.
ACATGTAATGATGAGGCAGAGGAGCCTCTTAAAGAGAAGTTACGGGTTGTGAAGCCAGAAACTTGCTTGTTTGTAGATTGCCCAAATATTTTTTCCACCATAATTTGCAAATAATTCTTTCCAAAATCAGCCCATGGATTTTCTGGATTTGTTTTCTATTTTGTCTCTCATTTTTAGGTCTCCCTTTTGTGCCAATTCAGGCCTCTCTTTTTTTAAAATGGGAAACCCCGAAAAAATGGTGGCTGCTAAATACTTTTTTTCCCCACTGATGTATCAAATATATGATATACAATACTACTTGTCCCCATATAGTTGGGAACAGAACTCATGACAGAAAAAATATTCCATAAAAAGGGGTTTTTTGTGGTTTTGTGTGTATATATACATACTTCTGTAATAATATTAAAAAAGATAAATATATAAAATATTATAAATGTATATATATATATATTATTTAAAAATTATATATATACACACACACACTGTATGTACAGTATATAAACTGTCAATAAGTTATATACTAAAGTTTAAAAATAAGTAATTGAGTACACACACATATTACACCTTTTACTTTATTATGTTTTACTTGTCCCCTTTATTTTCTGGGAGTTCAGTGAGAGAAATGTTTTACATTCCATAAATAGGTTTTTTAGTGTGTTTAAAATTTTTATATGTACCTTAAACTATTTAAAATATACAGTGTTTTAATTATAATTTTTATTATATATATATATATATATATATACACACACACATACATACACACACGGTGTGCATAGATAGAATATACACTGTATATATTAATATCTGTATCTAGGTATATAAATATTACAATATTGTGTATAATATTATACCGTTATAAGATTTTTGTACTTTTACAATACTGTATATACTGTATAATAACAATCTATTTTTCTCTGTGCTCCTGTCTTCACTTCAAGCGTTTTTACTTGGCCCCCCAAAATTTGAGATTTTAAATAAAGAATATTTTATGTTAACGGGAAGTGAAGGTTTGCACAGATTTAAAGGGGGCTGTGACATTAAAATACTAAGGGAACATTGTTTAAAGTCCTCTTCCCCCTATACTGCTAGTAAAGATCCAAACATTTAAAACCACCCCCCTCAACTCTGTCTAATGAATTTTTAGAGAAACCCCAAATATCTTACGCTATTCTCCGCCATCTGTCCTTTTTCTCTCTGCAGCAAATGAATTTGCAGGGGTTAAGTAATACATTGCGTGTTTTGCCATGCACGCTTCTAATACCGACATACAATTTTAACCCATCAGGAGTCACAAAATTCTTTTACGGCCCCCATGGTCAGAAAGTAGCCACCCTTGGGAAATGGAACGTCTGTCTCC
>JAODAL010055470.1:0-23936 GCA_025379985.1 Phyllomedusa bahiana
TTTTTATTTTTTTTTTTAACAGCGTCCCCGTGCAATACCATGACCAGTTGCTTTATCTTGGGTCGATACAATTAGGACAAAACCCAATTTTATATTTTTTTTTAAAATTTTGAAGATTTTAAAAAAAAAAAAAAAAAAAAGGTTTTATTGTGTAAAAAAATTTTTTATGCATCGATGTTTTGAGACCTTAATTTTTTTTTTCCGTAAAAAGAGATTGAAAGGGGGTTTTTTTTTTTGGGGGGATGAACGACGTTTTAATTTGGGTACAACTTTGCGTTTATATGTTTTTTGGCGCTCTTTTTTCCCATTTTTATGTGCAGGATGAAAAAAAATCTAAATTCGGACTGTTTTTTGTTTTTTTAGGGATTCACCGTCGGGTTAATTAATGTGACGTTTTATAGGGTGGTTGTTACGCGCGGGGGAATATAAAATAGGGGTACTTTATTTATTTTTTTATTTTTTTGGGGGGTGTTTGGGGTGTTTTAAAGGGGAAAAGGGGGGGTTACTTTTTTTTTTTTTATTTTTTGTTTGTGTTTTATTTTTTAACTTTTTTTTTTTTAACTTTTTAAAATTGTTTTCTTTTCCCCAGGGGGGTCTGTAACAGCAATATAGATTGCTTTTACCTAGTAGCCCTGACACAGCGTTGCTCTGTGTAGGGTCCCATGGTAACTCCCAATCCCCATGCCCCCCATGCTTGTGGGCATGGTGACATCACCAGACTACCTGGATGCTTTCAGAAAGCATCCGGGGAGTCGGGTTAGGAGACCAGTAGCGACATGGAGCGCCGTTACTGCGCAGATTGTAGGCAGGGCGACCTCACTCCTCCTGCCTGCGGTTCCATTATCGCGACCATAACAGGTTGCGATAATGAAGCATTTTTCCCCACCGCGGGGGACCCGCATGAACCCAGCGGTAATTAACTCTTTTTCCCCATGTCGCGATCGTGCGTGGCTCGCCCGCAAGCCTGCATGATCGCCAGGACGTATGCATACGTCCATTTGCGGGAAGTCACTTCCCGCTAGGGCGTATGCATACATCTAATGTTTAGAAGGGGTTAAGGGACACAGCACTGGAAACAGCATGTCTGTCACTAGCTTGTGTTGTCCTCACCAAAGGTGGCATAAACTATGTGACAGGTTCTCTTTAATTACGATAGCACAGATCATAAGATTAAAAAGATGACTATATCAGCAGTTTGCCCTTCAGGCTATATTGTCATATTATGTTCCTTTTTTGTAATAGGTTAGATGCATTTGGTGCAGAAAATCAAGTATGTCTGGATACATTCAGAGAAATGCTTCCCAAAATCTGGGTATGTGGAAATGACAACAGACTTCATTTTGTATGATGAAATTTTATTCATTATTTTATCATTATTTATACATTATTATTCTTATAAGTTACCAAAGATGTAATCAAGCTTTTTCTAGGCTATGCTTCCTGTTTACGTAATATTGATGCCTTAGGTTATTTTTTATCTATCTTGATCAGTGGCAAACAACAGACTGTACTTGGGAGTTTTCCGTGTGGCCTGGGGCGCCCCTGTTGAGGGGAAAGGTGTTTCAAAATAGCAGAGCACTTTACAAAGGCATGTAGTGTTTGTAAAATTTATCCCTTGTCCCAATCACCGTTTTTGTCTTTTACCACTAATAAAAAGGATTTACCATCATTTACATTTATGGCAAATCTCTATGTTATGTTATAAATTTATTGATGAAACTCTGACTAATTGTAGTAATAAATAGGGGCATTCCTAGGGTCCTAAAACATCCAGGGCCCGGACCTTCTGTGTTATGTTTTGCTCAGTAGAGTTGGGCTCACGCAGCATTTTTCACACCACATTGTGAACTGCGGCAGGTTTTTTACAGCAAAAAAAATTTTTATTGTTCCTGCCCAGCAAGACACTGTATTATGAAAATCAGCCCTGACAAATTTACCTTTTCAAAAGCGCTCACCTACATATGACAGTGTAATACCTTATGAATAAGTCACCAAATAACCTATAAATGGAACAAATATACCATACGAATGATTGCTACTAAAAAAAAAAACGAAATAAACTTCCTACAATACCTGGACCCAAAACTATTACTACTTAAGGATCAAATAATACTGTCAGACCATGGCCTAACGCAACCACCACATGTGACATTAGTTGTACACAGGCTCTGAAGACATATATTAACGCCATACAGTGACCATATTGTGTTAGATACTAGTTGTATGTAGATGCTCTGCAGAAATATAAGTGATTACACTGAAGTTACATTTAGTGACTTACAGGAGACGTCTTTTCGGATCAGAGTTGTTAACTTTCCCTTCCCTTCTCCACCTGACCCAGACCACCATGATGACTTCTCCTGACTCGTCTCTGCAGAATTTACCACACAAACATTTTAGAATCCTCACTTTTCCAGCACATATATAATACCTACCTACCAACTAGATGTTTATATAACTTCTTTCCTAATGGGGGGTTATAAAGGAAAGCATGGTGACGCCCCATCCTCACAGTAACTGGCTTTTCTATGGTAGAAAAGCCAGGTGCCTGGGGGATGGGGAGTCACCCATCATTCCCTTATGTGCTCCCATTAGGTAGGGTTATAGCCCCCCTCCCAGTAGGTAGGTATATAGGTCTCCTCAGTAGGTAGGTATAAACATTATATGCAGGGGCGTAACTTGAGAAGCCAGGGCTCCAAAGCAAACTTTTGGTTGCCCCCCCCCCCCCCTCCCCCCTTCCCTGACAACGACCATGTACCAGGACATGCTGTTAGATAATGTAGTAATACAAGGGGCAAATACCTCACCCTACATTTTCACCATCATGCTGCTACCAATCAAATCCCACTATACAAGGACCAACATTATCAATAATGCTGTTACATAATGACCTGATTATATCGCCAGAACACGACCACAAATTACCACCACATAGTGACTTGAATAATACCCCTACACTATTATGATCAGTATACAAAGACCAATACTGTCTAATAATAATAAATAATATATAATAATTAGTGACCATTATTGTGGTAAACCAGTGTACACAGGCTCTGCAGACTGTATTATTACCTCCCTACGGGGACCATTTTAGTGGTAGACACCAGTGTACCAGGCTCTGCAGGACTGTATATAACCAACCATACAGTGACCATAAAGTGGTAGACACTAGTGTACACAGGCTCTACAGACTGTATATTACCTCCATACAATGACATATAGTGGTAGACACCAGTGTACACAGGCTCTGCAGACTGTATATTACCTCCATACAGTGACCATATAGTGGTAGATAGCAGTGTACACAGCCTGTGCAGACACATAAGTGATTACAGTGTAGTTACATCTTGTGACTCACAGGTGACGTTTCTCTGACGAGTCGTTGACTTTCTCTTTTGTTCTGCATCCGGACCAGTCCAGACCATCTTGATGACGTCTCCCGACCACTTGTCCCTGCAGATTTAGACACAAATATCTTAGAATCCTGACTTTTAGGGGTATGCGGCATATATGGGGTATTAAGGCAGGGGAATAGGTTTTAGGGGGGCCCCCTAGGGGGTTTATAGGCAGGCATATGGGGCGTATAGGCAGGCATATGGGGGCGTATAGGCAGGCATATAGGGGGCTGTATAGGCAGGCAGGCATATAGGGGGCTGTATAGGCAGGCATATGGGGGATAAAGGCAGGCAGAAGGGGGGTATAGGCAGGCATATGGGGGGTATAGGCAGGCATATGGGGGGGTATAGGCAGGCATATGGGGGGTATAGGCAGGCATATGGGGGGTATAGGCGGCATATGGGGGGTATAGGCAGGCATATGGGGGGTATAGGCAGGCATATGGGGGTATAGGCAGGCATATGGGGGGTATAGGCAGGCATTATGGGGGTATAGGCAGGCATATGGGGGGTATAGGCAGGCATATGGGGGTATAGGCAGGCATATGGGGGGTATAGGCAGGCATATGGGGGGATAAAGGCAGGCATATGGGGGGGTATAGGCAGGCATATGGGGGTATAGGCAGGCATATGGGGGGTATAGGCAGGCATATGGGGGAGGTAAAATAAGAAATCCCTTATTTACCTCGGTCCACGCTCCCCCGATGCGCCGCTTGCTCCTGTCTGCTGCTCTCCCTGCAGCCTCTGCGCTCAGCGCGGGCGGCGCGGTGATGTGACATCCCCGCGCTCGCCTACGTGACCACAGAGCGCCGGCAGGGGAAGTAGCAGAGCGGAGCGATCGGCGCTCTGTACTGTTGCCTCTGAATGCTCAGGCCGGAGGGCCTGGGCGTTCAGAGGTAGCATGCGCCGGGCCTAGCAGCTCCCCGCCCGCCGCAGTGAACTGTTAAGTTCACTGCCGGCGGGCCCAGGAGCGGCATTACCGGGGTAGCGGACGCAGTAGCAGCTGCCCCAGGGCCCCCCTAAGCGCAGGGGCCCCGTAGCAACTGCTACCCCTGCTACCCCGGTAGTTATGCCCCTGATTATATGTTCCCAGTAGGTAAGTATAAAGGTTATATGTTCTCCCCACTAGGTAGGTATTTATGTTATATTTTACCCAGTAGGTAGGTATATAGGGTCCCCTGGTAAATAAATATATAGATAATAGGGGACCCAATCTGTAGATAGAAAATAGTTTCCCGCAGTAGGTATATAGATAATATGGTCACCCAGTAAGTATACAGATAATAGGGTCCCCTAGTCAGTATACAGATAATAGGGTCCCCCAGTCTGTAGATAGATAATAGGATCCCTCAGTATAAAATTACGTAACAGGGTCCCTAGTATATATTGTTAGTAAATAGGGGCCCCAGTATATATACAGATAGGCAATCGGGCCCCCAGTATATATAGGTAGTAAATAAGAACCCCAGTATATATACAGATAGGCAATAGGGCCCCCAGTATAGACAAGTAGGTAATAGGGCCCCCAGTATAGGTAGGTAGGTAACAGGGCTCCCAGTATAGGTAGGTAGGTAATAGGGCCCACAGTATAGATAGGTAGGTCATAGGTAAGTAGGTAGTAAATAAGAACCTCAATATATATATATAATAGGGCCCCCAGTATAGACAAGTAGGTAATAGGGCCCCCAGTATAGTTAGGTAGGTAATAGGGCCCCCAGTACAGGAAGGCAGGTATAGGTTATATATATTTACTGGGGGCCCTATTACTTACCTATCTATACTGGGGGCCCTATTACCTACCTGTACTGGTAATAGGTATATACACAGGTAATAGGGAATATGAAAAATAAAAAATAACAGTACCCACCTTTCCCTGCTCCCTGAAGCTCCCGCTTGTCTCCATCTCCTTCCCAGCACAGACGGCATGGCGTCATCATGCCACACAGGCAGCGTGATGATGTTCTCACGTTGCCTGTGCAAAATACTGCAGAGGACCGCACTTACAGTTGATGAGACCGTCAGGCCCAGAGTAATGGCCTGGAACCCAGTGAGGTTCGGGGCACAGGCAGTTTTACCTGGGGCATGAGCCCCAGATAAAATTGTTATATCACCCAAAAAAAATTCCTTATAAAACATAACTTTTAATAAGTAATCCACCTAAAATATATATACCAAATATTAAAGAGACAACAACCCACAAAATGGAAACAGTCCCTAAGTAGCCCTAGATAATTCCAGAGCAGAGAACTCGCCCCGAAAAGGGCGACCCCACACTTCTAGTACTAATGCACCCTAATCAACCCTAAATCAGATAGGTAGACTATATGGCAGCACTTGTCTCAAAGAATAGATGAAACACCTGATGCATGTGATCCTGTTCCTCTGGACCACACAACTGAATGGGTGTCTAATATCTGTCTAAGATGATAAAAAAGAATGTACTATTAGAGTAGATTTAGCTCAAATATGGTACCCATATACTGGTCAGAATCCCCACATGCTCAGCCACAACCTCTTTAGTGAGGTCATACCACTATTGTTGGACAAAGCCCAGAAGTGTTTAAAAACTATAAAATACATAATAACTGTGGTGTAAAGCAAGTACGCCATTATTTTGGGTGCAAATTTCTGCCGCAATTCTTTTAATAAATGTGCCCCTATCTATCTATCTATCTATCTATCTAACTATTGCAGCTGCTCTTTTTATGCCTGTAAGAAGCTTGAACCTTATTTGAGGTTTACTTTATTTTTTTTTTTTTAAGGACACTGGAGGATATTTACTCTTGTTCACAGATACACTTAAGATTTGAATAAGGTTTAAATAAAGCAGAGCAAAATTTAAGGTATGATGTAGCAATTTGCAGCAGAGGTTGCTATATTCCTTTGAATCACTTTACAACAGAGGTTGCCTGTAACGGTGGGCCTACCAAATGGCAGACCAGAGATGTGGATCCTCTGGACCACCGCAAGCGGTGGTATGCTCCACGACAGGGTGCGGAGTCTGCGTAGGTCTGGTATTCACCAGTGCCCGCTGCACGGCGGGATGGACTTGCTGCAGCAGAACACTACCAGGTCGTTACCCCTGACATGACTTGTTTGCGGTGGCAGCCAAGGTGTAGTGTGGTACAAAATCGTGAAGCAAGCTCATAGTCGGGGACAAGTAGGAAGGTCAGGACAGACGGCACAGGTTTGTTGTCGCGGGTCGGAGGCCATTGGTCCGGTACACAGTAAACGCAAAAGAAACATTAGGAATACTTCCTCTTAAGACACAAGGCACTATCGATTCGGCAGGGGTTATAGGAAAGGGCAGGGCTTAAATAGAGTCAGCGTCCGGTGCTGTCTGTCTAGGGGGTGAGCGTGCGCCCAGCAAGCCACAGGAGCACAGTGAGGAGAGTAACAGGCAAAACTGCGAGTGCGCCCGCAGCCAGAGGGCACAGCAGAGGTGCAGGTGTGCCCGCGATCTGACACGTGGGTTGCGGGTACACCCATTACATTGCCATGCTCCTTAGTAACACTTTACGGCGAAGTTGCCATATTCCTCCATAACTCTTACCAGCAGAGGTTGCCATACTCCTTAGAAACACTTTACAGTAAAGGTTGTCATATTCCTCAGTAGCTTTTTTCAGCAGAGGTTGTTATATACCTTAGTAATACTGCAGCAGAGTTTGCCATACTGTTTAATTAACACTGCAGTAGAAGTTGCCATATTCCTCATTAACTCTTTGCAATAGAGGTTACCATATTGCTTAAAATCTTATTTTCAGCAGTGTTTGTTGTATTCCTTAGTAACACTTTGTAACAAAGGTTGCCAAATTCCATAGAATATGGAAACTTCTGCTGCAAAGTGTTGCTGGAAGATATGGCGAACTATACTGCAAAGAGTTACTGAGAAACATAGAAACATCTGCTGCAAAGTGTTATTAAGAAATGTGACAACCTCTGCAGTAAAGTGTTACTGAGGAATATAACAATCTCTGCTGCAAAGTGTTTCTAAGGAATATGGCAACCTCTGCTTAAGAGTTAGGCTACGTCTCCACTGCACAGAAAAATTTCATTTTTTTCAGCGTTTATCGTTTTCCAAAAAAGGTTAGAAAAGACTGAAAACAGCTCCCATAGACTTCTATAGTAAACAAAAGTCCTGCTGTCTCCATAGAGCGTCTTTTTTCTGCTCGTTTTTGCTGCTGGTCGTTTTTTGAAACATGTTGCAAAAAACGACTGAGCAGGGCAGAAAATTAACTATTGGAGTCTATGGTTGTGTCTCCACTGAACAGAAAAACATCTGTTTTTCTGTGTTTTTTTTTTTTTTTTTTTACAATGCTGTGCATGTCTGCAAAAAACACTCCAAAAAAAGCACCAAAAAAGGATGTTTTTCAGCTGCTTTTGCCAGGCAATGGACAAAAAACTCTGTTTTATGAACGTTTTTAGTATTTGGTTTTCTGGTCGTTTTTTTGTCCACTGCAGTGTAGCCTTACTAATAAAATGCAAACCACTGCTGTAAAATTTTAATCTTTGCAACAGTGGTTGCCATATTTCTCAGCAACTGTTAGCATCAGAGTTCAGTATATTTTCTAGTATTTTAGAGTATTTAATGCATATTCCTTAGAAATACTCTGCAGCATCAGTTGTTACATTTCTCTGTAACTTTTTTCAGCAGAAGTTATTATATTCCTCAGTAACACTTTACAGCAGAAATTGCCATATTCCTCAGTAACTCTTTAAAGAAGAAGTTTCCATGTTCCTCATTAAATCTTTGGAGCAGAAATTGCCATATTCCTTATTAACTCTTTGCAGAAGAAGTTTCCATGTTCCTCAGTAAGGCTATGTCTGCTCAGCATAGCTTTACCATCAGATTTTCGATAAATTCAGTATTATGAATCCATCGAAAATCCAACAGTACACTGTGCTGCATAGACAATGAAAATCAGTGCTCTAGTCTATAAAGCACAGATTTTTTACTGTCGGGTTTAAAATCAGGTGGAATATGCAACATATTGTATATTCATGCGGATTCTGCTTGGATTTGCCATCGGCAATGTACAGGGCCAATGGCAAATCTGAAAACCTACCGCGGCTTATGCACAAATATGCGACAAAAACCGCGGTTCCGCAAATGTCAAAATGCCGTTGGATTTTGGAAGGTATTTTCACACTTGACATGTAGATTTACACTAAGTCTTTGCGGCAGAGGTTGTCATTATCCTCAGTAACTGTTTTCAGCAGAGGTTGTTATATTTGTTAGTAAAAATATACAGCAGAGGTTATTATATACCTTAGTAATAATCTGCAACAAAGATTGTAATATTCTACAGTCATTCTTTTCAACAGAGGTTGCCATATTCCTCAGCAATACTTTGCAGGAAAGATTGTGATATTCCTTAGTAACTCTTAGCAGCAGATGTTGTCATATCCCCTACAGAAACTTTGTCGCAGAGGTTGCCATGTACCTTAGTAACACTTTGCAGCAGAGGTTGTCATGTTCCTCAGTAACACTTTACAGGAGAGGTTGCCATATTCCTTAGTACCAATTTACAGCAGAAGTTGTCATATTCCTCAGTAACAGCTGAGGTTACCGTATTACTTTGTAACACTTTGCAGCTGAGGTTGTCAAGTTCCTCACTAACACTTTGCAGCAGAGGTTGACATATTCTATAGTAACACTTTGCAGCCGAGGTTGTCAAGTTCCTCAGTAATACTTTACAGCAGAGGTTGCCATATTCCTTTGTATCAATTTACAACAGAAGTTGCCATTTTCCTCAGTGACACTTTGCAGCAGACGTTTTTTCATGCGTAAGAAGACATTGTGGTTTATCTAGGTCGCGTCATGTAATCATGATAAGCATTACTCTGAGGTATTTAACCACTACAGTTTGAATCCAGAATCAAGTGAAGTGATTTGTTTATTTTAAAATATTAAAATGAATGTATTTTTTGCAAATGTTGTATTTCCTGTCTGGTGTGAAGCTAACATATAGTGAATAGGGAGATAATTTTACAGTAATATTTTTTCTTTTTTATTATCTATCTTGGATTCATTAAGTACTCCCTTTTATATATAATTTTTAATCCTGGTTCGATTCACCTTAAATATATCTAAACTCTCTTTTCCAGGAGAATTGTTTGCGGTCCTAGTGGCATTAAAGTTGAGATTACTCCAGTGTGGAAACTGCTATTCAAAGAGTTTCATTCATATGCTGTCATGTTGCATTCCAATCCCCTTTCCTCCAGAACAGTAATCTGGCCTTTTATATTAGTAATGCAGGTGTTTTCTATGTGTCCTGGAGACTCAGGACCTCATGTATAAAAACTGTTTAGGCTTAAGGCTTTCCTCGTTGTCCATAGCAACCAATCAGAGCTCCCCTTCAATTTCATCTAGTGCTTTGAAAAAATTAAAGGGGAGCTGTGATTGGTTGCTTTGGGAAACAAGGAAAGTCTTACACCTAGACATATTTCATACATGTTCCCCTCCGTGTTATTAATTGGTGCTTGTCACATCACAAGAAAACCAAAGCGGGAAATCATCCAAGCAAAGTGCTTCCGAATTCTGTCTATATTACATGTTATACACTTCTTTCGTCCACCTCGAAAGTTTTATACATTTTAAAGAAAATGGGGTGAGGGTAACTGTTGTGCAATGTGCCGTGTGTTTGTCAATATGTAATTTGCCATATTTAAACATAAATATTCTAATGTACAGAAAATATGATGGCCGTGCTATTTCCATCTCTATAAACAAAATTTTTATTTGCCTTAAATTTTATAAAACATTTAACTTCAAATCTTAACATATTATTTTACCAACATAGCACATTTTCACGCTTCTTTCAGACACTTTTCTTTTTAATTTCTTTTTTCTTCTATTTAATGCTTTCAGCCATCTATGCTTTTAATATGTTTTTTGTTGCTGTAAAGCATGAGAAATCCAACAGGATGCAATAAAGTGTAGTTATATTTGTTACTTATTATTTCTCTTTTTGTTAGGTGTTTAATCCGTTTTATTTATTTCAAGTCGCCAGCCTTAATCTATGGTTGGTAGAAGGATACATCGAATAGTCTATAGTTATCATAGTACTTACTGTGCTATCCATCATTCTGACTGTTTATTATCTCAGACAGGTATGTTATATCATATAGATGTGCTGTAGACAGATGCAAAATATATATTGTTAATTGCTATATCATAAGGAAAACAGTGAACTACCATATCACATTATGCTACAAACACTGGCCCACACTTACCTTTGCTCTCTAAAAGTAAGACAGTGTGAACTTAGACAGGCCAAAAAAAAAAGTGCACCAGATTTATAACAGTGGCTCATGTTGTTTAGTAAATTTCATGCATCTTTAGATTTGTCTAGGTATGTTTTACAGCAATTAGTTGGCTTACTTTTCATGCCAGAACACATTTGGCACATTTTAGGTGCAGTTTTTGCTGCATTGTGTGCAACGTAGCCATGCTCCTTTCACAAAAAATCAATAATAAATGTCTCTGCATCAAGCTGCGACAAAGATACACCACTTCTAGACATATTTTAAAGGGGTTTTGCCACGATGTAATGTTGACGTGGGATCCTCTAAAATGGGTATTTAATCACTTTTCTAAATATATGTGATTACAAAAATTGCAGTCTGAGAGAACTACAGGCTACCTTACCTGCCCTTAGTTACCTAAAAGCTTCTATTAGATACGACCTGACAAGAGTGCTGGGGGGGTTTCCAGAAAAACCTTTCTTATTGATGAAAGGGAGCTAAAGAAGCTTTCAAGGCCCCGGGTAGAAATTGTTGTTTTTTGTATAAGAATATGTTGTAGTGTGTTATCGAGTAGACCCCTGCTTTATCTGATGACAGAGAAAGAAGAAGTTTAAAGTTGTGGGAAAGGTGTTCTTTTTTGTATACAGAATCCCACTAGTTGTAGTTTGATTATTTGATGAACTTTTTAACACACCCTTATGCGGCTCGTGTTTGGCTGTGTCTCTCTCTCTCTCTCAGCCTCAGTTGGCTTGTTTACTTTTGGGTTCTTAGCAGATAAGGCACGTCCTTAAAAACCCCTTTAAGACAACAAAGAAAATGTGGGCCAGAATTAAAGATAATGTTTCAAGACTTAGGGCGACATGTAAAAAGGAAAGCGCGACAAAGTGAATAGTAGTTCATTTTAGTGTTAAGGGGTCTGTGTATAAAAGGGGTTTGTTTGTCTTCATAAATAGTGTTTATAATTCGAGGCCTCGCCAGTGTTAGGGTTTAGGAACTTAGGTGCATTATTTGCCCTAACATGTATTAAGGTTAAGACAGGGGAAATGTCATTGAAAGCAGATGAACGAAACTTGGTACTGTCCTGCTTGGAGGACCACAGGTACCAATCCCTGTGCTCTGTGCTTTGCTGTATTGAATAACGGGGGGAGCGAAAAAAAAAAAAAATTTTTTGGAAAAAATAACCCCCCTAAAAACCAAATAAGGGGAGAAAAAAAGGACTTTTTTTTTTAAAAATTTTTTAAGGGAATTTTTTTTAATTTTTGGGTAAAAAAAAAAAGTTTCATTTTTTTCATTTTAAAAAAAATAGGTAATTTTGAAAACTTTTTTTTATTGAAGGGGAAGTTGGAAAAAAGGGACTTTTTGTCCCTTTTGCCAATTTAATTTATTTGAATTGGGTCAGGGATCACTTTTAAAGGTTCGCTGTGGGTAGTAATGCGCCTAAGGGGTTTTGCCGAAAACCCACAATTATATGTGACCTAATATTCCCGGGGGGTGTGTGTAACACGCCCCCATAACGCCCCCAGAAACCCCATTTATGTTAGGCCATTGAAAGGTTGAGTCTTCGAACATTCATTAGGGGCATTAGACATCGAAACTGTAGTTAGGTGATTTTTACGCCAGAAAATGGGTGAAAAAACAGATCATACATGTCGCCCTTAGTGTGTTCTATGTTTAAAACGTTTTTTTAACCTGCACCTCCGTGTTTTGTGGTAATCAGGCATGGCCTGTGAAAAGTAAATACAGTAGTTATTTCTCATTCATGCCACAGCATACCTGACTGGCAGATTTTTAACTATAGAGCTAATGGAGATAAATTGTCATTCGCAAATATAAAAGCATGGACTGTCGTGGCGTAATTTGCTCTATAGGTTGTGTATATTCATTTACACAGTTCAATTAGAGAATGTAAAGTTAACTTTTATGTGTGCAATGTTTTTTTTTATCAAGTTGCACAATAGAGCTTGAGTTCCTGTTTTGCCTTTTCACTTTAGTGTTCCTTTTAGGGGGGTAGTGGTGCTCTAGGGTCCCCCTTTGGCACTCATTGCTAAAAATTTTTTGAGATGTATATGGGATAAGAAACCATTTGTGGGGGAAAATAAACCCTTATATGTAGCTTCGCTGTCTTCTCCACCTTTACTGTGTCCAGCCCGCGGCGCCCAGTCTCACTTCAACGTATGCAGACCGTGGAGACATCTCACACTAATTTTTTAATCGAGATGAAGCCTGGGGTTTTTGATTCCCTACCTAAATTTAAGGACTCCCGGGGAAAAGAAAGGGGCTAAAGATATTGTCCCCCCCGGACCCCGAATGTACATTTCATAAAAAATATCAAAAGCGTAACACAAAGAATGAGTATAAAACCCTTAAAAAATGGGCTACAGTTACCCAAAAAACACCGTACCCCAAAACCAGAATCCCCGGTAAAAAAAACAAAATTAAAAAAACCAAATACGCCCCCATGACCACAATTCCATTATAGTGGCTAAAAATAGCACCCACTATGACCCCCAAAATCCCCCCAAATAGTGACTGAATAATACCACCACACCATGAACACATATCACCACCACATAGTGACTTAAAAATACCACAACACCCTGACCACATATTATCACCACATAGTGCCTGAACAATACCACCACTCCATGACCACATATCACCACTATATAGAGACTGAATAATACCACCACACCATTAATGCTGATGGAGAGAGGGGCCCATGCTACGCTCCCCAGCGCCGCTCTGTACATTGTCACTTACATGTCCTGTGCTGCTGGGAACGGACTAGCAGAGCCCCTGCTCTCTCTCTGCTGCGGGCGGGACTGTTCGAATCTGTGATATGAAAGCAGCAGAGAGAGAGCAGGGACTCTGCTAGTCCGTTCCCAGCAGCGCAGGGCATGTAAGTGTAAATGTACAGAGCGGCGCTGGGAAGCGTAGCATGGGCCCCTCTTTCCAACAGCAAGTCCCCTTTCCTAGTACAAACAGTGCCGGCAGCTTTTTTCATATAGACAGCGCGGGCCCTGTCCTGTGTGGGGCCCATGGCTGTTACCTGTGTGGGTCTGGGGACCCATCGGAGGATTCTCCGATCCGCCAGTGGGCCAGTCCGACCCTGCTTAGATGCCTTGTTTTGGTGCTAATTAAGACCGACCGGGTGGGTGGTGGTTCTGGATTGTGTTCTGTGTTTCTGGATTGCATTGCTTATTTTTGCATGATAGAGCTTTAACTTGTGAGTGTTGGTTGCACAGTAAACTGTGTTTATAGACCATGATATCTCGAAATATTCCTGAGTCCATGCAATGATTTTCATGAACAATTCATGCCTGTTTTTAATGCAGTTGTTATGGAGCATGCCGCGACCCCCGCTCCGGGCCGTGGCCGCTCCCGTTCTTCCTCACTCTGCCCAACCAAATACTCTCCCAGGCATGCTCCTGATTCCCGTCCCTGCTCGGCCTAGGGTGCGTGCAGGGGCTTTTTGGGATTTAAAGGGCCAGCATGCCGGTAATTGGCTAATTGCCGGGCGCTGACCCTACATCTACTAGACTCCTCCTACACTCTCTGCTAGAGTATTGGTGTTCTATAATGCATTTCAGAGAGTGTAGGAGTGAGTTCTTGTCTATCTGTGTACCAGTTATCCCTGCTTTCGTTTCCTGACCACATTGCCTGCCGCCTGACCTGACCTTACCGCTTGTCCCCAACTACGTCTCTGTCTTACGATTCTGAACCATGCTGCACCCCGACTGCCATCGCAAGCAAGTCACGTCAGGGGTAGCGATCTGGTAGTTCCCCGCCACAGCAAGTCCAACCAGCTTTGCGGCGGGCTCTGGTGAATACCTGGGCTACTTAGACTTCACTTCCTGGCATTGCTTATACCATCGCTTGCGGTGGTCCAGTGAATCCCCCTACATCCATTACAGCATTGCCACCTGTGGGCCTGTAGATCACAAGCAACCAATATTGACTACTGGTTTAGTCCTTTATACAGATTTCTCCAGATTCTTTGAATCTTTTGATGATACTGTGTAGAAATATGCAAAGTTTTTTTAATTTTAAATTGAGGACCTTTTTTTCTGAAATTTTCCACAATTTTTAGATGCAGTTTTTCACAGATTGTTAAACCTTTGACCATCTTTGCTTCTGAGAGATTTTGCCTCTCTAGCATGCTGTTTTATACAGTCATGTGACTTAGAAGAACATTGATCCTCCAACTGTTTTTCATTAGTCCCACTTACTTTTTAACCTTATCCCAACTTTTTAGAAATGTGTTGCTGCCTTCAATTTCTAAGTGAGTTAATTTTTCCAATGAAATGGAAACATTTCTAACTTTCAACTTCTGAAATGTTCTGTTTTTTATTTTTTATTTTTTTTTACATTTTACACAATGTCCCAACCATTTCGGAATTGGGGTTGAAATTAGGATTTTTGGAAGTGGGAATGTAAAAGAAATGAGGGCAGATTGATTCCAGGTCCCTATAATTGTGCATAATGTCCTTGTAATATTCTGCATGTGACAGACATAGCCTACAGTAGGGAAGTAAAGTGTTATTTAGATCTGCTTTTTGTGCTTCTGATTCATCTGCTCCTCCTTTATTTACCTTACTAATCTCTAAAGATGATTTCTTTGAAAGATCTCTACTTGGGCGTGCCTGAAAATAAGTTATTTACAGTATCTATTTACGTAACTTGTACAGCAATCTGTAAAACTGAACAGACGGGTAGAATCCAATAACCTTACTGGTAAGTTCCACAAAATATACTATAGCAATCTGTTAAAAAGGTTTTCTAGCGCTAGCAAATACAATTCTAAAGAGACACTTATGAAACCGGTAGCAACAATCAGAGCTCCTCTTCATTTTTCAGAGCACTATATGAAATGAAAGGGGAGATCTGATTTGTTGCTATGGACAACAAAGAAAGTCCTAGACCTAGACAGTTTTCATACATGAGGCCCTGTTATCGTTTAGGGAAATATTATGCACTTTTTTTCATATTTACTATTATTGATTTAAATAAATTTAACATGATTTTCTATACGTTTATTTCTATTTGTTGTTTATCAAAGTCCATTGGCTCATTCAGTACAGTCTAAAAAGAACCGTGGTTTTTTTAATTCTATTTTAGTAAAAACTTAGGTACGACCACGGCAAAGGACAAAATACTATCAGTTTTGTGAACAGAAAAAAAGTCTGTCAGATGAGTATTTTTAACTGTTCTTGACACTAAAAACGACAGTTTTTAGTTGGTTTTGGTTTTTTGTTGCTGGTGTGTACACTGATTTTATATTGGACTTCAGTCGGTTTTCAGACTGTTCTTCAGCAGAATAGTGTGCAGTACTGAGTGCAATGCATTCATGATTTGTGCAAGAAACCATGTGATTTTTATTTCTCCACCCAGTAGTCACTCCCTAAGCTTGCAGTTGCCATTTTTGTTGTATCGCAGCCAGACTTGTTCTTTGTCTGCTCCAGTCACCTCATTTGGGAGGCATGCTGATGCGTCCTCTTCCATCCAGACTAAGAAGTGAATTTTTGGACCTTCCAGTAAAATAGGACCTGTAATAACACAACCACTATAGATAGGACCTATAGTGTATCATATTTTCTGGGCAGGTCTGCCCAAAATCTGCACAAAAATTTGTTCACTATGTTTTTGCTCAGTTCCCATTGACTTTAATAGTGAATTTCCAGACAGAAATCAGATGGAAGAATTGTATGTGCCAAGTTTTTGGTTTTGAAATCCATGCAGCAGAAAAACAGAGCAGTGCAGACTACTGGGCAGATTTTGTATTGTGTTCTATGGGGATGGTTAACAGTCCGTTTTCAGACAATTTCAAAATCCGAAATCCGACTGAAAAACCCCTGCCGTGTGGACATACCCTTATGATCCATGATAAAATAACAATTCTGTTTTTCTTCCCTTGTTTTTCCCCCTAAAAAAAAACATCCTATCAACGCTGAGTGTTTTTAATGGGGGGTGTATGAAAAGTCGACCAGTCCAGTTAGTGCTGATATAGTCAGTGTGTGCAGGGACACACCGCTTTGAAAACTGGAATAGTAACACCCAAGAAGATTCAGTATCTTTTTGACTTTAGTTTTCCTTTTAGGTAGTATTATAAGCGTATAAGTATATTACAGCTGGCCCCATGCTGCATCATCTACAGCCGCAGCTCACTCCGGCCGAGGGCAATTAACCCCTTAATTCTCAAGATTAATCACAATTGCGACAGCTAAGGGAAAGACAGAGGGAGCTCCCTCTGTCTCCATTGGAGCCCTTGTCATGCGGTGGTGTGCTCCAATGGCTTCCCTGACAGCCCGGGGGGGCTTAAAAAAACGTTTTTAGGTGCCGTGAACATATGCCGCAGTCATGGCCAGGGATAGTGAGGACAGCGCCATGGGGAGCGTATAACCCGAATAAAAAAGCAATCAAAAACGCATATAAACACCAAAGTGGTACTAATAAAAATGTCAGATCATCTAAAAAAAAAACAACCCTTACACAGGTCTGTATATGGAAACAGAAAATAAAAATGTGGACTAGCAGAAGATAGTGAGGACATTTTTTTTAAGTTCTTCAACATCAAAAACTATATAAATTGGAAATCACCATAATCATATCGACCCAAAGAGTAAAACTAACATGTCACGTATACTACACGGTGAACATTTTAAAATAAAAACAAAACACTTACAAATATTGCAGTATTTTTTTAACCTGTCCCCAAAAAGGGATTTAAAGAAATAGAAAACTTCCCAAAAATGATCCCAATAAAAAGTCAACCACTCGCTAAAAGCAAGTCCTACACAGCTTTTTAAAAAGGAAAAATAAAAAAGTTATGGGTTCAGACTTGACGATGCAAAAACGTGCTTTCCATTTTTAAAGAAGTGTTTTTTATTGGGTAAAACGTAAAACATAAAAAAATTTCAAATTCGGGATTTCTGTAATTTATACGCACTTACCGCTGTAAAAAAATAAAGAAAATACCCGGAAGCTGTATTTTATTCAAAAACCCCACAAAAACCCTTTATAAATAACAGTCAAAGCATCTATGAACTAAAAATGAACCCAATAAAAATTTAACTCATTCGGTTAAAAAAAGAGCATTAAACGGGGCCAAATACAAAAAATAAAAAAAATTGTGGACATAAGGTTAGAATAATAAGGCAATTTCTTTAAACTGCATTTCTACTATGAAAAGGAGTACAACATAAAAAACTATATAAAATTAATAACATTGCAATTGTACCGAATCGCATAGAAAAGTTAACATATCATTTCTACTGCATGGTGAACACTGTATAAATGAAATCCAAAAAACAATGGCATTTCCCTCTTCCCCTCCCCCCCCCCCATTTTCATGGCCAATACTAAAAATGCTAGGAACATTGTGCTCCCCAAAAAGACCCAAAACCCCCTGCTGGATCCCTGAGGGGTTTTTCACCTATTCTGGTACTTTGGGGCTTTGTAAATGCAACATGGCACCCACCAAAATCTGCGTTTCAAAAGCCAAATAGCATTCCCTCCCTTGTACAGCAGTTTGCACCCACATATAGGGTATTGCCGAACTCAGAAGAGATTGGTAACACATTTTGGGGTGCTTTTTTCCAGGAATCTTTGTAAAAATAAAATATTTTCAACTAAAACTGCAGATTGTTTGAAAAAAAATTATTTTTTCTTTTAAAATTTTAACGCTAAAAAATTTGAACCTGTGGGGTTTATATCTCATACATCCCTGGATTTATTTTTTGGGGAGAGTAGTTCCAAATATGGGGGCCCTTTTAGGGGTGTTTATTAAGTTTTAGCACCTTAGGGTGTCTGCAAACCTGTAATGACACCTAAAGAAAATCATGATGAAAATAAGACCCCAGAGTCCAGTAGATGTTGCTCCTACTCTGAAACTTGTTTTTGAGTAAAATAGTGCACTACGGCCAAACATAAGATATCTGTAAAAATGGTAGAATTGGTAGAATCAATGTTTAGTTGCATTTCCCTGGTCACATCTAACGTGTTCCAGTGAATAATGGATACAAATTGAAAATCTGTAAAAGAATTGAAATTTTTAAATTTCACCTCCACTTTGCTTATATTTCTGTGAAACACCTAATGGGGTAATAAACTCCGTAAATTCTGTATTGAATACTTTAAGATGTGTAGTTTCTTATATGGAGTCATTCATGGGTATATCTAACATAGAGGAACCTCAAAACCACGACAGCACTGGACTGGTCCCTAAAAAAAATGTTGCAAATTTTCTTGAAACTGTAAAAAAATTACTACAAAATTTCTAAGTCCCCTAATTTCATAAAAAAATATTAAAAAATTTTTAAAAAAATGATGCTACCCCACAGTAGACATATGGTAGATGCTAGTTATAAACAATTTTGTGTTGAATAACTATCTGTCTTACAGGCAGAAAGTTTTGAACCTTGAACATTTTTGAACTTTGAAAATGGCAAATATTTTAAAAATGTTCACGATATTTTGATATTTGGCTGGTAAAATCACATGCCCATGTTATATACTGTATATGTCACTGTATTGACTTGTGAACGCCATTTTCAGGTCACTCTCTGTACTGTACCGACTGCTCTTAGTTAGATAGCGTTTTCCTCGCATTGACATCACTAGTTAGGGAGTTTAGTATTGCTGGCTGCATCTTTCCCACACCCAGAAGCTGTTTTTTGGCAACATTTGCAGGCTTACATAACGCCTAACCCTCATATACATGGCTACATATTATACAGACTCAGATTTCATACTCAGTGCCCAAAAGTTCAGTTTTTGCAGTTTTGGGGGTTCAGTAATTGTATAACACTGTCTCCAAATCTCCTATGTGTCAAAGGGGCTTTTGTGAACCCTCAGGATGCAGGGCCCCATAACAGCTGTTACCACTGCACCTCCTATAGCTACGCCCCTGCTTGCAAGCTGTCCTCATCTTTTCAGTTAGCTATTGAAAGGAATGAAGTATTTTAGCCTCTCAATTTTTTTCTGTCACTCTTAGAGCCAAATTTTCTTCACTAAGTTGTTCCACGTATCCAGTTTTCTGTTGTGGATGGTAAATACAGCTTCTCCTCACCTGTATAGGTATAAAAATGAACCAGAAGATCTTTTCCCATAGAGTTTAATGGGGTTTGAAGTTCGAGTTCGAATAGAATTTTTTACTGTTCGCTCAACACTAAGGGTCACATGTATGAACCTGTTTAGGTCTAATACAATCAACAAGAAATAGAAACAGCTCACCTCACTTCAAATGCTTGTCGATTGTAATCACAGCGAGAGCGCGGCTCCGGATGCCATCCCGAAACAAGGTAATATCCAAAGAAGAAAGGAGCGAGCCAGAAGTATCGTGCTGGAAGTATTCACAATCCTCAGCCAGGGAATATATAAAAGATATGTCTTCAGACTTTATTGATCCATTTTAAAATCCATTTTGAGAGAACAACGGGAAAAACAGCAGCTAGATAGGAACACAACTAACACTGATGTGTACTCAGAAGAATAAGGCTCAAGAAGAATAAGATATTTTGGTCAACATGTATGAAACTTGGCACCTTTACACAATTTTTTTGTGTTTTTTTTCTCATGTAAAATTCGTCTAAACATATGAAAGTGGTGAATGTGCGCTCATAAATGGCGCCTAAGGCTCGAGACGCCTCACATCTCTGTTTGGCGCATTAGTAATGCGGCAAACATGTGTATTTGACATACAGTAATAGCCGGCACACCATAGGTATTGCTGAGACTTGTGGTGCATCATGCAAGATCACTACCATAGTTTCTATTCACTGACCTGCTATTCTAGCACCTTTTATTTTATTTCTAGCCTTCTGTGATGTGTTTGTAATCACTGATGATGCTCTGCTACCTCCGTAAATACACGATTGAGAACAGATTTATGGTAGATGCTAATAATTTATATTATTTAATTTTAAATTATATAAATCTTAAATACATTTTGTAGGAGATAATGTTATATTTTTGGGATCTAATATAATTTAAATTAATTTTTTATTATACAATTTGTTATGACATTTACATTATTTAATTTTATATAGTTTGATAATTATTATAAATTACTTCTTATTATATAACTCCTGTATAAGACTAACAGCAATGGAGCGTTGTACACACAAGGATCTACCGTACCCAGTGTTAGGCCATTGTTTACAGTGGCCTGCAATGCGTCAGGATGTTCCTGCAGTGTGCCATAAAAAGCGTTAAACCTGTACTGTTTTTGGTACAGAGCTAACACTGAATGAGAGGGTATCTCTCCCTTACTCATTGTCACGCTTCACTATCAGGTGTCCAGTGCCCTCTGCAGGCTGCAATACTATTATATAGTTGTACTGCATAAAACTTTTTATTTTTTAAAGGTAAAACACTTTTATTATATATTACTATTATTATTATTATTATTATTATTTATTTTTTGAGCGCCCTTGGTTCCAGAGCGCTGTACATTCAGGTTTCATACATAACATAGGTCAAACAAGTACAAGGTGACAAGAAACTAACTAACAACTCGTAAAGAAGGAGAGAGGTCCCTGCCGTGGGGCTTACACTCTAAAAGGAAGGTGGGAAGAGACAAGGTGAGGGGCAGACATGGTTGTGGATAGTGTAGTGACAGCAGGGTTATTGTTGGTTGTAGGCAATCCTGAAGAGATGGGTTTTCAGGTTGCTTTTGAGGCTGGTGAGAGTGGGGAGAGTCTGATGTGTTGGGGCAGGGAGTTCCAGAGTGTGGAGGTGAAGCACGGGGGAAGTCTTGGAGACGGTTGTGGGAGGAGCTGATAAGGGTGGAGAGCAGAGAAGAAGGTCCTGTGAGGAGCGGAGGTTGCGTGACGGGAGATATCTGGAGATTAGAGCAGAGAAAGTATGGAGGGGAGAGGTTATGGAGAGCCTTGTAGGTCAAGGTTGCTAACTTGAACTGGATTCGCTGGCAATGGGGAAACCAGTGAAGGGATTGGCAGAGGGGAGTGGCAGAGGAGTATCGAGGAGAGAGGTGAATCAGACGGGCAGCAGAGTTAATGGATGGATTGGAGGGGAGCGAGGGTGCTAGCTGGGAGGCCGCAGAGAAGGATGTTGCAATAGTCTAGGCGTGAGATGACGAGGGCATGGACGAGCATTTTTGTGCTTTCGAAGTTAAGGAATGAACGGATACGGGAGATATTTTTCAGGTGGAGGCGGCAGGTGGAGGTGAGGGTTTGGATGTGCGGTTTGAAGGACAGATTGGAGTCAAGAGTTATCCCAAGGCAGCGGACCTGTGGAGCTGGTGAGAGAGTGTAGCCATTGACGGAGATAGAGAGATCAGGTGGAGGGATGGAGTGGGACGGTGGAAAGATGATGAGTTCAGTTTTCTCCACGTTTAGCTTCAGGAGACGTGAGGAGAAGTAGGAGGATATGGACGAAAGACAGTCAGGGATCCGGGAGAGTAGAGAGGTAATATCTGGGCCGGAGATGTAGAGTTGGGTATCATCAGCATACAGGTGGTAATGAAAGCCATGCGATGCTATTAGTTGACCCAGCCCAATAGTGTAGATAGAAAAGAGTAGTGGGCCCAGGACAGACCCCTGGGGTACACCAACAGAGAGCGGGCAAGAGGAGGAGGTGGTGCGTGAGTGAGAGACGCTGAATGTCCGATCAGTGAGGTAGGAGGATATCCAGGAAAGGGCCAAGTCCGTGATGCCGAGGGAGGAGAGGATTTGTATGAGGAGTGAGTGGGTCGACAGTGTCAAAGGCGGAGGACAGGTCTAGGAGGAGAAGCACAGAGTGGTGACGTGAGGCTTTGGCAGTTGCTAGGTCGTTGGTGACTTGGGTTAGGGCGGTTTCTGTAGAGTGGTGGGGTCGGAAGCCAGATTGCAGTGGGTCAAGGAGAGAGTTGGTGGATACATACACATAGCCCTTAACCGATATAAGTACTGTGTGTAGTATATATAACAGCTTATACCAATCATGTAATGGATGTCTTTGATACAAGAATTATGTTAGTAATCTATTATTTGTACCACACAACACGCCATTACATGATTATAACTCGTTATATGTACCACAGGTAGCCTCACTGACCACATTTTACATACCTATCATGGTTGTGTGTGGTGCTTCTACATGCACGTACCTTGTAAAGACACCAATACCGGCCATCACATGTACATACCCCTTATATGTACCACACACAATGCTGCTGACCTAACATTACAGTTATATGTACCACACACAATGCTGTTGACCTAACATGTTTGACATGTTTTGAGTGCTGCAAATATCTTTGCTATTTCCTTGCTACTTAGAAAATTGGTGACATGTTTAATACTTATTTCACCAGCTGTATACACATGTAACATGCAAACGAAACAAAGTTATTCCAGCACTCAACAAAATATATATTAAACATAAAAACTTTCACTGTCCCATCTTTCAAAGAAGTTTAAAAATAAAAAAAAAACATATAGAACACATGGTTCACGCGTTTCAGGTCTCCCGTTGGACCCTTAATCATAACATACATGTGAACACTACAAATCTGCTTAAAGAGAACCTGTCACGTAGTGTATGCCACCCGTGCTGAGGACAGCACAAGCTAGTGACAGACATAAAAGTATAAATACTCAGCCAAAGATGCAAACAGGACATTCATATGAGACTATGCATGCCCTATCAACATTTTTTTTAACTATTTACTCATGTTAAAAACAAATCCTGTGCTAAAACAGATATTGGAAGCAAGATGTGACTTAGAACTCAGGAAAGCCAGTATTATAGGAAATGTTGTATCACCCAGCCTGTACATACAATCTGAAAAGATATGTAACAATTGGTTAAAAATGACAGGCTGCTGTAAATGGGGAAATATCAGATGTGGCTTGTGTCAATATATATAAGACCTCAATGTTCTCGTCATTTAATACGAGTAATCAATATACTATTAAGGAATACATAAATTGCCACTCTAGATATGTCATCTAGCTTACTATGTGCATGTGTTGTAATTTGCAATTAGAGATGGACGAATTTCTCAAAAATTCGATTCGGTAACTTCGCCGAATTTTCAGACAAAATTTGTTTCGGACCGAATTGCTTCAGGACGAATCGCGTAAAAAAACAGCTATTTCCAGGCTGCACAGAACCTGCAGGGTGCTGTAGAACGTGTGGCCAAAGCTTAACCCCTTAAGGACCAGGCGTTTTTTTTTTTTTTTTTTTTTTTTTGGTGACACGTTCGTTTTTTCTCTCCTCGCCTTCTGAAAGCCAAATTTTTTTTTTTCCATTTTCATAAAAAAAGGGCTTTTATTTTGGGGGACAAGA
>JAODAL010055471.1:0-23935 GCA_025379985.1 Phyllomedusa bahiana
CTTTTAAAATGGATTGCGCGCTCCACAATCGTGGAGCAGTGGAGGGTGGAATTCCACGTGTTGCCACCAAAATGAGACGGTTGGGGGGGAGGCGAGCTGATGCCTGAAACCACCAGGGGGACGAAGCGGGGTTTAAGGGGGAATGGAATTTAACTTCGAGCCTTCCACCAGCAGGCATCCAGACCGGGGTAGCTTTTAGAAATTTCTGGACGACAAGGTTCATGACCAGTGCCGGGCAAGGGATGTGCTCCACCTACCGATCAAAGGGCGCCACAGTTTTTCGCCCTTTTTGAAACACCACTTGCCTGCAAAAAGGTTTTTCCCCACCCAGCGCTGGGGTTCCCTTTTGGGAGGCCGTCCAAGTCCTCCCCTTGGGGGAGGTCCCCAAAGACAGATTCTTTCAACACCCTGGTTTCTCTGGGCACGTGATGCCACCGGGGATTTGGGGGAAAACCCTGACCACCCCTGCTTTTTTAAAAGAGCGTCGCCGAGCCGAAGCCACCGTACCCCCAGAGAACCCACCCACTCCCCCAGTGAGCTGTCACAGAGATATAGGGCCCTTGCCGTGCTTACAAGCCCATGGTGGGTGGTCAATGGCCTTTCCCCCCGGCCACAATGCAGACAACGCGCTTGAAATTTAGATAAAACCGGGGCGGGCCGGGGCGGGACGGTTTTTCTGGCAAAAAAATCCTGCTCGGCATCTGTTTTTGGGGGCAGGCAAGGCCATGAGGGGTGGAACCCTCTGTGTCCCCCAAAGGGAAAGCACATTTAAAAGGCCAAAAGTTTTGGCAATGCCAAATTTCACTTTGGTTTGGGAGGGTTTGGGTTTTAAAGTGTTTCTTCTGCTCCCAAACCTGGAAGACAAAAGGCTGGTGCTAGATGGCCCCTGGGGGTCGGTCGTAAACTGGCGAAGGAGAAGGGGAGGATGGGGTCTCTGGGGTGCTGGTGGTTTCCCGGGCGACGGTGGAGGGAAGCGGAGGCTGTTTCCCCTGACATGATTTGAAGACAGGGGCAGTGAGGAAGCTTGGTGGGGCGGAGGAGAGGAGGCGAGACAGAGGGTGTGACAGGGGTTTGGGAGGCCCGGCGTCGTCGGGGCCTTTTTTGGCCAAGTGTTCCTCCCATTTCAACTCATGCATTCGTTTCATGTGACTAGACATGTTGGTGGTGGTTAAACACCTAAGGTTCTTGCCTCTACTTATGCAAAGGCGGCATATGACTCGCTGGGTGAATCAGAGGCTTGCTCAAAGAAGGCCCAGGCGTGAGAGGTGCGGGACCGTTGTGACGGCGATAAGCGAGTACGGGGTTTTCCGCTGACGTGGCTGGCCGAATCATATCAGCGGACTTCTGCGACCGGGCCCCTCGTCCCTTTTTGAGGCGGGACCCCGTACTGACACTACCCCATCGTCTTCCTCCTCGTCCAGTGATGAACCCCTCACAAGCAAAATTCTGCTGAAAAGACCACGTTGGATCCGCAATGTCGTCATCATCATCATCATCAACAAAAGGTGACTTCGTCGTCCTGACATTCTGCATCCAGGAGCTGTGGGCTAAAAGGCAAGAGGGACTGCAAGGCATTGCCGACGCCCGGGTTTTTGCCGATTGACTGGCTTCTTCTCCTCCTCTATGGCATCAGTAACTGGGCATCAGAGCAGAGAAAATCAACCTCTTTGGCCTCTTGATCTTTTAACATGCCTACTGACCCCAACCGCAATTTGTCAACAAAGAGGTCTTCAGAAAATGAATTATCCACAGAGGTGGGTACACGAGTTGACATTTGGGCTGCTTCATGTTGGACGGATGCTGATGATCCCTGATGATGACATTTGTGGCCGTGACTGGGAGGACGGAGGTAAGACTGCGGGATGCAGGTTGCAATTAACCACTGAAGAACAGATTGGCGATGCTGTTCGTTACTGAGATTCACGGGGCCCTGACCCAGCGATGAACAGGCCTGACGGTCCTGCAACTGACGATCCGCGGGGCATGCGTTTTGTCGCCAGCACGGGAAGGACACCTTCTCCTCGTACCTCTACCTCCATGTCCTACCCCCTCATTGCTCGCTTACCACCTGAATTTCGCTCCATGTTCAGAAATATAAAAATTTGAGAAGGTATGGAAGAGTTTTGGGGAAAATTTTCTTATTAAAGACGGCAAATCACAGCTATTCTCAAATCCCTCAAATCAAAACAAAATTTCTGGATTAAAATTTAACTGCAAGGTGGCTCTAACAACAAAGCTGGCCTGCGCCAAAGTGAAAAAAACACGTATCTGAAATGTATACGGGATAATAAAAGGTATTTTTTTGGGCACCTATCATTCACCTGGGTGATAAAAAATTGTGTTTCAAATTTAACTGCAAAGTAGTCATCAACAAATTTGGCTGACCAAATAAAAAAAAACACTTTCTGAATTATACGGATTTAAAAGGTTTTTTTGGGCACCTATCATCACCTGTGTGTTTTACAAATTGTGATTCAAATTTAATGCAAGGTACCCAATAACAACTCCCCTGCCCCAAAAAGTAAAAAAAAACACTTTCGAAATGTATATGTAAAAAAGTGGAGTTTGCCCCTAACAAATAGACAGCAGTTACTAGAAAAACGTACCTAATATAAGGCAATGCAATGTCTAAACAAAGTTTTGTCTGAAAATATCCATATCCTTTATAGAGTTGTCTGTGTTGCCCCGGGCCCCCCCCCCCCCCCGCCCCAACCGGACTTTACAACGGAAATGCCCCTTTTAAAATTCTCTGCCTAATACCTAAAATCAAAAATCTCTGACTAACAAACTCTAAGGATAAGCTAAAATAGAGCTGTCTCTGTGAAAAATAGAAAAATTTTCGCTGAGCTTTTTGCTGAGTGTTTGGACAGAGCAAGCGCACGCCCTATGCTTGAGACGCGACACACACTAAACAGAACGGGAAGGGCTGTTTATGAAAAAACGGGGACATGTGTTTTTTCCAGCCAATCCAACCAAAAAAACCCCCCCATCTGACGTGGGACACACCCTGCTCTATTCTGTAAGCTGATTTGCTGGCCCCAAAATGACAGAAGCGCCGAAAAAGGCCGATTTAATAGATTAGCACAGATTTTAAACCCAAATTATCGCGTGATCTAAAAAAACCGTCAACTAAATAAAACCGGCCGATTTCAACTTTGTCGATAATAATCGCTCAACACTAGTCATTTCACATCCTCTAAAAATTGGAATAAAATTGATCAAAAAGTTTGCATGTATTTGAAACTGGTACCAATGAAAAGTACACTTTAGCCCACAAAAAGCCCCTCACTCAAGTCCGTGGTGTTAGTACAAAAAAAAAAAAATTGGTGGCAGAAAAGGTGCCCCCAAGGGATAAATTTCAAAAATCAAAAAATGTTTTTAAACCCACATGTTTTGGATTCGGAAATTTTAAACAATCTGAAATAAAAAAACACATCATTTACACAACGCCTTTTCACATTTTGTCCCACTTGGAATTTTTTTGCTTAAAAGATAACTCACTGTTATATTATGGCACAATAAAGTTATCTCTAAGGCCATGCCCCCACGGCATCGGTTTGCGGCCAGATTTTCAGATGGTATGCGGTTTTGCAAAAGGGCTGAAAAACCAGCCGCAAACTAACACATGGGGCTCTATGGAAAACCCGTGCAGCAGTCCCTTGAAAAACACTGAAATATTCATTTTTTTCCGTCCTTTTTTGGCTGAAATAACAAGCAAAGGGAAAGGGGGAGGGCTTTTCTCTGCTAATCGCGGAAAAAAGCCGTCCTCCCGCGGCCGTGGGGATGGCAGACAAACTGGAAAAATACCAGTCAGATAAACCGACCGACCGGCATTTGTCCAGTGCTGTGTAAACGGGTCCTAACTTTTCAATGTTTTTCATTGAATTTGTTGTGGTCTAAAAACAGATAACATGAAAGGCGTAAATATCAAGTTAAATTTTGCTACATTCATATGTTCTACAGAATCAATAAACTCAAAAAGAAAAATCCAGCGCCAATGCAAAACTTCTTAGAGAATATAAAACGCACAAGATATTTTTATATCTCATGCAAAAAAAACATGTTAAAAATGCAAAGGAAGAAACATGCTATTTAGTTTACGCATTTTGAGCCTCTTTGCTTGCTCTTAATCGTAACTTAACTGAAAACATCATGAGAACCTCTATACATAGCACTCTGAAATCGACTAAAGAGGTTCTAAATGAGGAAACTAATTAGCATATTTCTACTTTTGTGCTTTGAACATGTTTTTTACATGTGATATAAGTAAACTTTGTGGGTTTTATATTCTCTACGAACTTTTGCCTGGGTGCTGGATTTTTCTTTTTTTGTGTTTTGGATAACCCACATCTTCAGCGGGGTGTTTTCCTCCATTGCACCATGAAACATATGGACTCAATCAAGCCACAACTGGTATGCTGACTGTTTTTTTATTTTCTCTTTTGAAGAATCAATAAACTGCCCACCAGTATTTATACACAAATACATGCCACTATACTACCAAAGATTGCCACAAAGAAAAATTATTGACGTATTACACAGTATACTTTTTCTTTTGTACATCATGTATTGAAAAGTACACTTGGTAATGCTTTCTAATACAAATGGGCCTTAGAGACCATGACACATATTGTACTGGGCAAACATATGCCAAAGAATTACCTTTTTAGTATATGTTTGTCATCAGAGTCTATAGGCAGGTTGATATGCATTGGGAAAATTGTCCAGAATGAATATTAACCAAAGAGGTTGATAGTAAGTAAACATAAGCGTTTTGTGAGGGATGCTCTATTGGAGTATTTGATGATTTTAACAACTGAAATTGAAGGTTTAATAAAGTGGAAGTGTTATCCTGTTGCCAAAAAAGTCAAATTACAATGGTCTTAAGATACAATATTTCAACATATAACGGTCTTGCATTCTGAAACCACACTCCCCATACATTTTTTTTAAACACTGCTGATCTGCGGCTCATGTGATTGATGAAAGATCCAATCAGTTATCATAAACATTTTACTTGTAAAACCTCTGTGTGCATGCAGTGATTGGTGGTCTAGTACGCCGTCTACATAGATTTTCGGTGCTTTTGTGTCCTGTACTGCTTTTTACATGTTGCCAGGATAGCCCTCCTTTTGGGACATCAAGGGACCCTTTTATTTTTCTCTGTACATTTGGGGCACTTTTATCAAGGCAGTTGCCCAGAATTCTGGCACAATGTGCCCAAAAATAATGTCTTACAAGCTTAACGCCATTTACTATGTTTTTTGGACATTTTTTCAACACTTCGGGCCCTTTACCGAAAAAGGGAAAAGCGGCCCTCGACAAAAGGGTGTGGTTTCTAGGGAAAGGGGCGTGTCTTAAATGCAACAAAAAATGCACCAGAATTTTGTCGCAGTTTGTGCGGTAAAAGTTGCCAACTTATAGGTGGTGCAAACTTAAACAACATTTCTAACTTTTCAATTTATAACATGATAAATGTGGCACATTGTAAGGCTGTCCAGTCTAACTTAAAACTGTCTCACAGTTAAACACTATTGATAAATGTGCTCCAATGTGTACAAAGAAGCTCCTATCCTCAAAGTAAAATTGAACTTTCAGTTTTCCATAAGCCTTTCTTTTGATGAAAAGGGATTTTACTTCATCTGAAAATTTTTATCTTTTTTCATTTCCTTTAAACTTCATTTTCATAGAGTTAGGTCCAACAACGGCCCAAAGGAAACCCAATTATTATTGTATGTTGAGGGACCACTCTACAGATGTGCAGGGCAGAAGAAAAAGAGCAGAAGTGTAGATCCATTTAAAAAAATCACTGAATGAATAAATTCTGAGTCTGTACAAACTCTGTCATTTTACTGAAGAAAAATGTTTCATCAGGTGTTAAAATCAAATGAGCAGTTTCTAGCAAGAAGAGTCAAACACCAACTTCCTAATCTTCTATTTGCACACCAAATTCCAATTTACTGTAATCAGAAAATTTAATATTTTCAACGGAGGGAAACCAGGCAAATGACAATCCCCATAGAAAGATTTTCTATTTTGGGGATAATTCCCATAATAGATTAAAAAATTAGGCCCTTTCCCAACCCGGCTTTAAAAAGGGGGTATTTGGGGAAAAAACGCCCGAAGTGCGCCCCAATTAAAAACCCCAAAAAAAAAACATTAAATTTTTTCACAGTTCCCCATAGGCTTGGGTATTTTTCCTCTTTCCCCCCCAAAAACCCCGGGGGGGGAAAATTCATTCCAATTTTTAAACCCCGGGTAAAAGGCCCCTACAAAAAAAATCAATGGGCCCGGGGAAAGTCCCCCCTGTTTTTTCCCCCTCCCCCGCCCCCCCCCCTCCCCAAGGGGTAATTTTGGGGGGGAAATTTCCCCTTAACCTGAACAATTACACTGCAGCATGCCATACTGCATGTGTTTCTCAACTGCATCAACAACGCATGTAGAAAGTATATTTTCGAAAAAGCCTGTGTGTTTTTTTAATTGAAGTGGGTTTACTATTAACTCTAAGGCTAGGTTTAACGGGGATTTGCAGGGCATAATTTGCCCCCCAAATTACGGGGACGGGGAGGGGGGGGAGCGGGGGGGGGGGCCGGCACCTCACCACCCCTAGACAAAAAAATTTCTACGGCACGTATAACTGCTGGGGAATTCAATTCACTTATCTCCCCAACGCGGATTCCCCCGACAGGGGGAGGGAAGTAAACCATAGCTCCTAGGAAAATGTATTACCGTAATGACTGGACGATCCACGTAATTTGCGCACTCCGGGATGTAATTTCTGACGAAATATGCCAACTTTGCCACTTTTAAAGCGCCAAATAAAGGGCGTTCGGGGTGTTCTGGGCGGAACGCGGGCCCTTTGAAAAATCCGAGGCAGCATGATTACGGGTCCAAATGAGGCGCATTACAGCGCCTTACAGCTCCCAGGCAACCAGTTTAAAATTTGGGATATCTGCGAGAATCAAGTGGGGCTAGGAAATTTTTTGTAATGTACTATATTCACACTTTCAAAAGAAACAAAAAAAATAAATGATTTTGTCAAGAAGAATAAATAATTAACCAAGAAACCTGCTTGGCGGACCACAGTAACAGCAACACCGTGCTGGCGCCTTTTTTTTAATACTGAAATTGCATTAAAGTTTAAAACAGCCAAAATAAATCTAAAAATTTTTGTTATGAAAAATGTTAATAAAAAATCTGTACAACACAAGGCTTATTATGTTAAATTAGTGTAATTTTTACGCTTTGGAATACATTTGATAGTGGAGAATTTTTTTGTAGGGGAAAATAAACAGGGGGGTCCCCCCACTTTTCATCTTTTCCCACTTAATACGTCCCCTAGTTAAAACGGAGACTTAGGGGCGGGGCTGAAATTCAACACTGAGTCCCCCCATGAAACTAAGTGCCCCATCCACACCCCAGAGATACGAAAAATTAGGTGAAATCTTCTAAAAAAGGCCACGCACAAAACAAATTAAAAACTGTTCCGTACTAACCAAAACATTTTTTTTGCTGGAATTACATTTTAAAAATGTACCCGTTCCGACTTAATACAAATTCAACGAAGAACAAACCCACATCCCCACCCTTTGAACCCCGGGGACGCCGTAAAATTTGGCATTTAATTTTATTGGATAAAATTTACAAACGTTTTTTAATTTTTTTAGCACTTAATGTCTTTTAGTAATTACTTCATTTTTAAAAGACAAAACCATTTATTCTTGTACTGGGTAAGGCTCTGTTTCACCCCTTTTTCGGGGGAATTTGCGGATGCAAAACGTGTCAAAAATTGACACATATTTTTGCGTCAGAAATACCCTTCCCCAACCACCTACCCCGCACTAAATAGGTGTCGCCCCTTTGTCAGCGGAAATTAGAAAACTGTCATTTATCTACACTCTGATGCATTGTCTATACAATGCAATAGGCTGTACAAACTATAGTGGTGAAGCATCCTAGGGGACTAAGGAAAGTAGAAAAAAAAAAAAATTTTTTAAAGTGTAATAAAAAAAATTAAAAGTTAAAATCACCCCCCTTTTGCCAAATAAAAAAAATTAAATAATAAAAAATTTACACACATTTGGTATTGCCACGTCTGAAAATTTCTGATCTATTAAAATAGGACATCAATTATCCCATAGGTTGAAAACTGTAAAATAAAAATAAAAATTCCAAATGCCAAAATTGTGTTTTTTGGGTCATTTCAGGTCCCATAAAAATTGAAATAAATGTGAACACAAAGGTCACATCTATCCATAAATTGTACCAATAAAAAGTACTCTTCAGCCTGCAAAAAATTCCACCTCACTCAGGTGTATAGGTTTAAGTTTCAAGTAAATTTCAAAAGCAGAAATTTTTAAAAAGAATGTGTACACCACTATAACATAATGCAAACCCTACATATTTGGTGTTGCTGGAATTGTATCAACCTACAGAATATGGAGAACACATCATTTATACCGAGTGAACGCCATGAAAAAAAACCATGGAGCAAGTAAATTTTTTTCACATTTTGACCAACTTAGAATTTTTTGTGGTTTCCCAATAAATTCTGTTGTACTTTGAATGACACTATTAGAAAGTACATCTTGTCCCACAAATTATAACCCTTCATATGTCTATGTAGGTGGAAAAATAAAAAAGTTATGGCTCTTGGAATGTGAAGAGGAAAAAACATGTGCGTCAACCAAAAAAAAAACGCTTGGTCCTTACGGCAATGTTCACACGGATTATTTTGGGATGGATTTCAGTCCATAATTCGCGCCGTACATCCCAGTCATTACGGTAATCCACAGTTCTCATAGAGAACTATGGATTCCGTCTCCTCTCCCCTCTCGCGAAATACGGCGTGCGGGGAGAAAGTGACATGTCAATTATCATAGCGGGAGATGCGGGGTGGATAATGAATGTCTATGGGGCCAGCGAGCTGCTGGCCCCCCGCCACGCCCCAGCTGTCGAGCACACGCCGTAATTGCGGGCGACATCCGTCCCACAATTATGCCGTGAATAAGCCGTGTGAACCTAGTATAAGGGTTTAATTAGCTGTGGCTAAGCTGCCAAGAGTGGAGCTGTTCCTATTAATTCCTAATTGCTAGTGTTGAGCGATTACGTTGGCTATCATCGGGCGATAGTCGGCCACCAACGATAAGGTCTTTCGATAGTCGATCATCTCCGATGACCATTAAAGTCTATGGGAAGCAACAACACCTTCATTCCTTACACCCAAACAGGGCTGGAAAGCTGGAATTAACAGCCACAACAGTCAAATGGATCCCATGCTACATCTTAGGCACAACACTTGGGCTATAAAAGCACAGAAAAAAAGTCACATACCATTCACTATCCCTGTCTTGTACCCCCAGCATGACCCTTAAACCTGCATCACCCACAAATTAAAAAGTGCCAGAAGGCAGTATTATTTGAACCATCATTTTACTTGAACTGGACATTGAATATCCCTTATACAAGCAAACAAACAGCACCGCTTCACCCTCGATGTAGGTCTCCTTAGCACTTGATTAAAGTTGGGTGGATCCCCAAGACGTGGCTGGAGCGAAAGCACGGAGGTGGTCCAGTTTATTCAAATGGACTTTTAGTATACTCTCATGAAATTGTTAATTCCTCCAGCCCTTTTTGTAAAAAATTTTTATACTTTATTTATATAGTTTAAAATTCCATGACAAAAGTCTGTAAAAAGCCACCGTTTTCGGGTTATGCACCCTTACTCAGGGACAAAAAACATACATGTAAAACTCTAAATTTAAATATCCATGACAGGAAGTGACATTGGCTAACACGTCATATGGCAAAAAAAAAAATAAATAAAAAATAAATAAAATATACGTTTAGCCAATGTCACTTCCTGTCATGGATATTAAATTTAGAGTGTACACGTATGTTAATTTTGCCAGAGTAAGGGGGCATAACCCGAAACACGTAGGCTGTTTACAGACTTTTGTCATGGAAATTTTAAAAATATAAATAAAGTATAGAATTTTTACAAGAAGGAGCTGGAGGACATTCACAATTTCATTGAATATCCCTGTCCTGGAACGCAGCATGACCCTAAAAACCTGCATGACCCACAGATCAAAAAGTGCCGGAAGAAAGTAGTCTTTCAAAACCACCATTTTAGTTGAACTGGACATGGACCCAAGACTGTCCTGGACCCATAAAGACCATTAAACCCCGTCTGACCCCTAAATTTAAAAAATGCCGGAAAAAGGAGTCTTTTAACCACCATTTTATTTCACTGGACATTGACTATACCTGTCCTGGGCCACAGCCATGACCCAGGGCCGGGGTTTCAGTGGTGCGGTGAGAGCCCAGGCTGGCGTCCGTCATCTATTAACACGCAGTTAAAATGCCCTGAAAGACGCAGCAAACGAAAACTGTCGTGCTGAAGCAGAGTGCGAAAGCGGAAGTGTGAGAACTCCAGCCTTCCTCAGTACACAGTCAAGACCTGGGTAGCGCTTGCCCCTCCGTATGAGTGCGGACCAATTGAGCTTCACTTGGAAATACTGGTGGTTAACGCTCCTGTTACACCCAGGTGCCCTTTTTCTTGGCATTTTTTTCTCATATTACTCAACGTGCTGGAGGAAATGGTCTCTGTACTTTGTTCTCTGTCCGTGCTCCATACTCCATGTCCTCTGAATAACCTACATCTGGTCAAGTTTTCCTGTACCTCCCTTGTACAATTCAGAGGAATTTTTTTAACAGCTATTTTGTACATGCAAGTTTTTTAGTACTTTAATTCTAGAAAACACATTTTAAAATAGGATGGAATCCCACATGTCTTTGTTTCTCTTTTCTTAAATTATATTAAATGGGTTGTCGCAATACAGGGATTGATAGCTATGTTAAAGATCTTGCAAAAACAAGTCAGTTTGCAATATGTGTCCATTAACAGTGTCCTACCTATTCCTGTTTCTGACAGCACCATCAACCTTGAGCCACTCTTGACAATTGTGAAGAACAAATGTCTGTTAGAAACAACAGTTTTTTATTATTGGACCTGTAGTATAGCTGCATGTCACAGCAAAATGACCAAAAGTGAAAAAAACACGTATCTGAAATGTATAGAATGTAAAATGATTTTTTACACCTTTCAATTACCTGGGGGTGACTATAAAATTTCTTTTTTTAAATTTTTACGTCAAGCTGCGTCAAAACAAAGTTAGGGTCTTCAAAGTCAAAAAACACGTACTGTTTTTTTTTTCGTAAATACACGATTTTTGCCCCCTTTCAATTCACCTGCGTGCATAAAATTGCAGTATTCACATTTAAGTGCAAGGGCCTCAAGAAAAAAGCGTAGTCCCCAAAGCAAAAAACACGTATCTGTAATGTATTCGGATAATAAAAGTATTTTTTTGGGGCACCTATAAATTTTCCCCCTTGGGAAAAAAAATGCAGTATTACATTTAAGTGCAAGGGCCTCAAGAAAAAAAGCGTAGGGCCAAAGAAAAAAAAACCGTATTGAAATTTTATTGGGATTTTTAAAAGGGATTTTGGCACCTAACAACCTGTGCTGATTTCGGATTCTAATTTAAGTAAAAAGGGGGTTATATACCAAAGGTGGAATGGGCAAAAAATTGAAAAGAACACCTTCTAAAATTATCTGATAATAAAATGGAGTTTTTGCACCTAACAAAGAGACCTGCATTTACTAGAAAAGATGTTTTTCCTATAAGTTCAGGCCCCCCAAATACCAGGAAAAAATTTCAAAAAAAATGTTAATAAAAAGGTATTGCAATGTTACACTAAGTCTTGGAACTTTATCCAGGGGTTCTTATGAGTTGTCTGTGTTCCCCGGGGGGGGCCCCCCTCCGCCCCCCCCCCCCTGACTTTACAGCGGTAAAAGCTCCCTTAAAAATTCTCTACCTAACTAAATAAAATTTAATTTATCAACAAATTGTAAGGTTTCACAGCTAATATAGAGGGTTTTCTCTTGAAGAAATATAAAATTTCGCGAGCTTTTTGGACACAATAAGTCACTGAAAAATTTAAATAAATTTACCAGGTGAAACAAATACACTGAAAAAAAACCCAATAAAACAAACATTTAATAAAAACATTAAGATACCCCCAAAAAAAAAGAATCCACCAAAATCTAGGGAAAAAAAAAAGGACTCACAGTTTTTTGATTACTTGACTGCATCCAGGAGGAATTACAGGCACCAAAAAAAGATGCTGCCTGTGGAGAAAACCTATACTTCCCAGATAGAACGCCAAAATTGGGGGGAATCGCCCCAAAAAGGGGGGTCCGCAGTAACTATCCCTAGAAAATATTACCAAAGAAAGTAATGCGATAAATCCATGATGAACTATACCTTCAAAAAAAAACAAAAAAAACCAAAAGCCCCAGCGTTTCCCCCCCTTTTTCAATACAAGGGTTCATCAGGGACATAAGGCTGTTTAAAAAGATGCGAAAACCTGGGAGACCTTAAAATAAAAGAAAAAGTACCTTTTTATCTTTACTACGGTCTCCCAGGTTTTTTCTGCATCTTTTTTCAACAGCCTTTTGTCCCCCGATGAACCCCTTTTATAGAAGAAAGGGGGAAAAGCGTCGGGGTTATTGGTTTTTGTTTTTTTGAAGTAAATTTCTATCTGGGTTTATCTGCATAACTTTCTTAGTGTAGAAATTTTTTTAGGGGAAAAGTTTTCTGCGGGGCCGCCCTTTTTGGGGCGATGTCCCCCAATTTAGGCAGTTTTATCTAGGGGAATATGGTTTTCTTCTACACACTGATTTTTATTTGGTGCCCGTAATTTCCTGCCTGGACTGCAGTCAAGTAATCAAAAAAATGTATCCCATTTTTTTCTTCCCCGATTTGTGTGGATTCATTTTTTGGGGGTTTTCTTAATTTATCATTAAAAGTTATGTTTTATTGGGTTTTTTCTTGCATGATATTTTTTTTGGCACAACAAAAAGCGCACGCCCCTTTCTCTGAGTGCTGAAGAACTGAGGGTGAACAGGAAACGCTGTTCTATGTAAAACGAGGTCAAGTGTTTTTTCCAGCCAAAGCACCAACACATCCCCTCAGACGTCGCAACAAAATTCACCCTGCTCTATTTTTGAATCTGTTTGCGGCCGCCAAAATTACAGGAAACGCCCAAAAAGGCGCGATCTTAAAGATGATGCACAATTTAGCCTTAATTATCGCATTTGGGTTAAAAATTTCGACACCAAAAAAAAAAATGCCGATTTCAACTTTGTCGATAAAATCGCTAAAAACTACAATTGTAATTTTGGGTTGTTTTTTTCCCCCCACCTTCCAAGAGCCCTAACTTTTTAAACCTTTCGTCTAAACCCGGGTTTTAATAAGGGATTGTTTTTTGTGGGGCAAGATTTTTTTATGGTGCCATTTACGTAATAATAATGACCCAAAAAAAAAAAAAAAAAAATTGAGTAGCGGAAAAATGAAAAAAAAAAGAATTGGGGTCATTTGTAGGGGGTTTCGTCTTTATTGGTACCATTTTTTGGTTCATGCAATTTTTTCATTTTTTATTCCAATTCAATTGACCAAAAAAAAGCACAATTTTGCATTGGAAGTTTTTTTTTCTTCTACAGTGTTCAATGTTTGGGAAAAATTATGTTATATTTTAATAGATTGGATTTTATGTACACAGTGATGCCAATCATGGGTAACTTTTATATTATTATTTTATGTGTAAAATGGATTCTGGGGATGTTTTGAATGTTTTATTTTTAAAACTTTTTTTTTTTTAATTGTAGTCCCTGTAGGGTAGTTGACCCGTAGGGGGCACAATTGCTTGCACACTGTTCTGTATTATATAGATGATGTAATAAGGTGTAAAAGATGGTGCTCCTATTACATCCTGCCTATCGCAGGGTGAAATAGGAGTAACATGGCAGCTATGGAGTTTTGTATTAGGCTTCCAGCTGCCATGGCAACTGTCGGCTGATAGTGGCAGGTCCCACAAAACAATTTTCAGCTGTTACCTGCTGCTTATGATGCAGACTGTCTGCTTATGATACAAACAGAGAGTGAGTCTGCTGCATATTCCCTTTTCCAGCATTATGCACCAGCATTATGTATCAATATATCAAATGTTGGTAAGGGTTTGAAGACTGGTATGTTACCACCTGATTCAGTAATAAATTTGTAGAAGGAATAACAGAGGAACAGCCCAACAAATAGAAGAGTCTATGCTCCAGAAGTGTTCTTTCATGGTGAACACAAGTAATTACTGAAACAGACATATAAGGAGAGGTCACAGCTCCTCTTTAACTTTGTATTCATTAATCCACATACAGTCATGTGGATAAGGGGTCAGGACTGCACAGCAATTAAATAGACATGGTTAATGTAGTTCAGTTTGCAGTACAGTATTATTTCTGTTATATCCCTAAAGAGTCACATGAAATTGCATGTGTACATATTTGCATAAAGATATGTGGCACAAAGCAGTTAATTTAACTTTTTCAAGATACTTGATCTTGCTTAAGGGTATAGTAATAATAATAGCAATAATGAGCCTCCTGGTTTGCCTCCTTTACCAACCTTAAGTCATAAGAACTGTGAAGCTTGTGGTTGACCAACCTCCCAAGCTCCATAAAAGTGGCAATGATCACCTCTAGAACAGGTATTCCACATTTTTTATATATTGTCTAAGGTTGAGGGTATCAAGTGCTGCTATGAATGTAGATGTGCACTTGATACTTGGTGGTTGAGGTCTACCAGTATAGTGCATTTGTCAAATGAAGGACCAAAGAGACAGCATTAATTTGAGATCTTGACAGGCTTTACTTATGGTGCTTTACTTAGAAGCATATGGTTACAGTTTATTTCACATGATCACAAATATAGAGGCTCTTCACTTCTTCATTCCTGGATCCCCCAGGCTTACTGCCTACCTCGGATATGCTAACTGAGAGTAGCCAACTTCATGTCTACTTCAGTCCCGGGTCATGGGTCCAGTTAGGGTTAGATGGTGCTTCAAATGCACCTACAAATGTTG
Organism: Phyllomedusa bahiana; assembly: GCA_025379985.1. Lineage (NCBI taxonomy): Eukaryota > Metazoa > Chordata > Amphibia > Anura > Hylidae > Phyllomedusa > Phyllomedusa bahiana. Next base: position 14,980 of record JAODAL010055471.1, read on the forward strand.
GTAGCATCGGTTTCCAATATCCCTCACACACCAGATAACTCTTAAGCTGGAACTGCAATTTACACCTAACAGCAACTGAACTGCTCCACTCTACATCCGAATAAATAGGGTTTGACAAATTAAGTATAAAAGGGCACAAGGGAAGCAGAAGGGTGTAATAAGTTGACAGCTATTCAGTTTTAAAAGTACAGTTACAACATAATTTAGTGCTGTCCTTATAAAGTTGCAATTATTTTTAATTTGTGATGTTCTTTCATGTAGTAGCATGCAATGATCAGAGACTTGACAAGGAATTCCTATAAATAGCATTGTAACATACTTGAAGATATTTTTAATATGGTTGTAATATGTATAACAAGATATAAAATATTAATATATCAGTCTCTAGCATCATATATGCTAAAACTATGTTAAATTACAAGTAAAAGGTGTGTTACTTTGACTGGAGGAATCCAAATAAGGGGTGCTGCAGAGTACTAACTCATCATTTCCCATGATCCTTTTAGAATGTATTTAAACTTCAGTGGCGCAAACAAGGCGAATAAGTCTCCACACATCAACATGTTACATTACTCCACATTGCCGCTCATCTAGCCAACCAATGTTCTACTCTGCACTTAGGAAGGGCCACACTCCAAACACATCTGTCTGTGGATGATTTAACTGTCATGGTTTTATTAACTCCTTAACGACCGCACACCGTCTTTTGACGGCGGCCGGTGCGGGTCCTTCGTCTGCAGCGACGTCTTTTGGCGTCACTGCAGACACCGGAGTTTGCGGTGCCCGGCGCCGCAACTGAGCTGGGATCAGGGCTTTAACCCCGCTGCTTTAACCCTTTGATTGCGGCGGTGCGTTACCGCAGCGCAATCAAAGGGTTCCCCTGCTCTGTTGGGTGATCGGAACACCCGGTGACCCGACAGAGCCCGGGAACGGCTGCACAGTCAGCTCTGGGGTCCTAGAGTAGCCCCAGGGCTTTCTGTGTAACAAGCCAGTGACCAGGATGCACTGTGTGGCGTCCTGATCGCTGCCTGTGTCACACTGACACAGATTATAATGTATTAGCATATATGAATATGCTAATACATTACCAAGTGTAAAAAATAAAAAAAAAATGTTAAACAGTTCTCCCTTCAGGGGAATACAAAAAAAGTAAAAAAACCTCATAAAAAGTGTAAAAAAAAAGAATAAAAAAAATAAATAATAAAATAAAAATAAATATTTAATAAAAATAATTGTGCATAAATTACACACACAAAAAAACCTAAACATATTAGGTATCCACATGACCATAATAACATGTAGAATTAATCTAACAAGTTATTGAGTGTGAAATGTGAATGGTGTAAAAAAAAAAATTATAAATAAAAATATTTAAAAAAATAAAATATAAAAAAATACTGCAATTATTTATAAGTGAACTTAAACTATTCCCCCATAAAGTACAACTTGTCTCGAATAAAACGAGGCCTCATACAACTGTGTCATTGAAAAAATATAAAAGGTTACAACTGTTTGAAATGCAAGTAGGAAAAACTAAAAAAAATGTGCTGGTCATTAAGTACTTTTCAGGCGTTCGGCTTAAGAGGTTAATACCTTTTTACATTGCAGGGCTCAGTGAGTCGGATGTAAAATGAGGAATGCTACATTCAATAGTTGGCGCTGTAGAGTCCTAGCTCTTTTCTCATGAGCATTTTAGAATGTATTTCAATTTCAATGGAGTGTTTAAGGAAAATAAGCTTCCACAAACCTAGATGAAGCTTTCCCCTAATAAAAACATTTTGAGTTATTTTGCCCTGTGGCTCTGAAGAATGTTCTACTACTGCTCCATGATAAGAGCCTAATTGGGGCTTATATGCCAAGAAAAGCTTCTAAACACACTAAATGTATTCATAGGGCTTTATTTAAACATTAAAAGTTCTGTAGACCTCCACTGGGGCTGCATACTTTGGTATACCTTTTTTTTAAACTATATAGTACACTATTCTATACCATGTGATTCTTCCCTACCTTGCTTGGAATGTAAGTATCACAATTTCCTCCTTGTACAAACCTCCAATGCAGAATCTTAATAAGATGTGAATGAAGCCTAATACTGAGTTAAACTAATAGCAAAAAATACAGAGAACTGCAAATTTGTGTCAACATATATTTCCTTTAGACGCCTTTGCATCCATGAAATATGTTAAACAGATTATTACCAAAATTCTAATTAGCCTTATTTAATGTGTAATTGCAAACCAAGTTTATTTCAAGAAGTCATTTTATTGTAATTTTGAATAATGCATTATAGTTATACAATGTTTTGCTTAGAAGATTTTAATTAGATATTTTACAATTAATATACAAAGAGTGCTTAATTGCCTGGGTAATGCCACTGTTATCTTTGCCCTCCAAGGTCACTTTCATTTTCTCATGAAGGTTCAATAAAATACAGTGGCATAAGATATTCAGAACAGGAAATCCTATTTTTCTACATTCTGCCCATGTAAAATGATATTACTGTAATTATTATTCTGGTTGGTCACATTGTCCAGCATTGAGTCATATTGTCAAACCAGATAATAGCATGTTTGCATGATGCTAGTAATAACTCTATTACATATGAAAACCTCACTGGTATCTCTCTTTTAAAGCTCATGTATATAAGGGCATATAGCTATCATAAAAGGAACTTTACTTATGATTTATTTGACAACCTGATAAAGATCCAAACGGTAATGATGTTGAATGAGGATTTGCCTCAAGGTTTGGGTTTTAATTTGGACAGTAAGGCCTCATTCACACGGCTTATTCTGGGACGGATTGGAGCCGTACTGCACGCCGTATTTGCGCGTCAGTACGGCTCCAATCCATCCCAGTAACTACGGTAATCCACAGTTCTCATAGAGAACTATGGATTCCATCTCTCGTTCCCGCTCGGCGAATCCGCCGCGGGGGGAGAAAGTGACATGCACATTATTTACGCAACGTACGCGCCGTAAATAATGCATTGTCTATGGGGCAGGCGGGCAGCTCCCCCGCCGCGCCCCGCCCCGCATTCAAGCCTTATTGCGGGCAGGATCCATCCCGCAAATACGGCTTGAATAAGCCGTGTGAACCGGGCCTAAAAGGTTTTCTTACATCTCTTCAAGAGAACCTATATGTGCTGTTCATGTATGCACTTGTAAGTTTGGCCTTTTATCTTCAGTGATATCATGTCAAATAGACCCTACTTTAAGGAATTTGTTTTTAATGTTAATGCAGAATCTTGTTGCTGTTTTGTTATTCTTGTAGGATGCATTTTGACATTGTTATGTTGGGCAAGAATAGGTTGTCCGTATTTTGTGTGGTTTAATTAGACAGTGCTGGGCCTCAGATCTTTTCTAATAGTAAAAGCTTGACCAGTAGGCTCCTAGCTAACATGATGCACCACATGAACTATATATTAGACACATCTAAAGGGGTACAAGGTTAGTCAGTAAGGCACATATCACTTCAACACTTCTCATATCTCTGGACCCATTGACACTTCTCACAATCCACTTTTTATTCCGATGCAGTCCAGCTGTGCAAGGTGCTGGCACTGGCGCTGAACCCCATGAAATTCTCGTCACCGGCCACTCATTGCTAAGAGCGGTCCAGCCATGAATTTGAATGAGGAGGGCGGTGCTAACACTGTACTCCTCATTCACTTCTATGGGAGTTCCGAGTATAGCTGAGTGTGTGCACTCAGCTATACTCGGAACTTCCATAGAAGTGAATGAGGAGGATGACACTAGCACCGCCCTCCTCATTCAAATGCATGACTGGACCGCTCTTAGCAACGAGTGGCCTGCAATGAGAATTTCACATAACGGGACTACCCCTTTAAGAATTTGTGCAAATAGAAGGCTAAGCAGTATTGTTGCCAGGGCCGCCATTAGGTCAGTACAGCCAGTAATGCCATGCGGGACCCAGGCACACTGTGAGACAAGGGAGGGTTCACGACCGCCAGCAGGTACAACCCCCTTGCTTCATAGTAATGATAGAGAGATTAGGCCCAAGGTCTGTTCTCTCTCTCTCATAGAGGCTCTCTGAATGGTATGCATGTCCGTGCCACGCGCATTCAGGTCAGAGGAATGGCGGGGTAGAGAGGGCTGTGCGCTCCCTGGCCCTGCTGTACATCACTTTGCAGGTGGCGCAATAAAGTGGTGTCATCGCACCACCTGTGCAGCCTCCTATCCTAGGCCCCAAGGGCATGTTCACACGTCTTATCTAGCACAGAGAGCTATGGATTACGCGCGGGGGGAGAATTGACATGTCAATTGCTAGCAGCGATTACGCGCCGCTGACAATGCATGTCTATGGAGCTGGCACTGATCAGAGCGTGGTTCCAAAACACACGCTGTATTGCTGCATGTACTATACGTGCCGCAATAACCCGTATGAACATACCCTTAAGTACCAAGTAGGGGGCCGAAAACAGGCAGACTCACCGAGGATTGGCAAGAGACAGTTGTCAACTAATATATTTTCAGAAGTAATAACAGAGGAATGGCACACCACAGGGTTATGAGAAAAGATGTTCCAGAATTGTAATTTCATATCAGCATTTAATAAAACAGACTTGTCAGGAGAAGTGACGGATCCTCTTTAAATCTCATACTTGTAAAATGTACATCTTGTTCTAGGGAAGACTGCTGAATTGTTCAATGCAAATGACTATTTAGACAGCAATTAATGAATAGCGAGTCACATAATACCTTCACACAAGGTTCGCTTCAGTAGGATTTCAAAGAGTGGGGTTTTTATTACGATCTTTCAAAATCATTTAATACTACAGGAGCCGGTGACATCCAGGGACCTGTAATATAAAGGTGATTAATTTCTTCTGACCGAAAAAGACACTACCAGAAGAAATGACAGTCAGTCTGAGTTTTTTCTTAGATAATGGACTGATGAGTCAACATTTAAAAACATAGCAAGCGCTTTATGGTAAGTTGATATTTTCTTCGTAAGAGATGTTACTTAAAGACAGCATTTATTAATTGTTTTGCTATATTATTATTATTATTATTATTAAGTATTTTAAAGCGCCATTGATTCCAGGGCGCTGTACATTCGAGGGGGTTACATACATAACATAAGTCAAACGAGTACAATGATAAGTGATTAATGACAATTGGCACGACAGAGGGAGAGAGGACCCTACCCGCGAGGGCTTACAATCTACAAGGAGGGGGAAAGAGACAGAAGGTAGGGGGAGACATATTTGTGGAGGATGTAGTGATAGCAAGGTTAGTGTAGGTTATAGGCAAGCCTGAAGAGATGGGTTTTCAGGTTGCTTTTGAGGCTAATGAAAGTGGAGGAGAGTCTGATGTGTTGGGGCAGTGAATTCCAGAGTGTGGGTGAAGCACGGGAGAAGTCTTGGAGACGGTTGTGTGAGGAGCTGATAAGGGGAGAGCAGAGGAGAAGGTCCTGAGAGGAGCGGAGATTGCATGAGGGGAGATATTTGGAAATTAGGGCAGAGATGTATGGAGGGGAGAGGTCATGGAGAGCCTTGTAGGTCATGGTTAGTAGCTTGAAATGAATTTGCTGGGCAATGGGAAGCCAGTGAAGGGATTGGCAGAGGGGAGAGGCAGAGGAGTAGCGAGGAGAGAGGTGGATAAGACGGGCAGCAGAGTTAAGGATGGATTGGAGGGGAGCGAGGGTGCTAGCTGGGAGGCCACAGAGAAGGATGTTGCAGTAGTCTAGGCGGGAGATGACAAGGGCATGGACCAGCATTTTTGTAGTGTCATAGTTGAGGAATGAGTGGATGCGAGAGATGTTTTTCAGGTGGAGGCGGCAGGCAGAGGTGAGGGTTTGGATGTGTGGTTTGAAAGATAGAGCGGAGTCTAGGATTACCCCAAGGCAGCGGACTTGCGGAACAGGTGAGAGTGTAGAGCCGTTGAGATAGAGAGACCAGGGGCAGGGGTAGAGTTGGACGGTGGAAAGATGATGAGTTCTGTTTTCTCCACATTTAGTTTTAGGAGACGTGATGAGAAGAAGGAGGAAATGGAGGACAGACAGTCAGGGATCCGGGAGAGTAGAGAAGTGACATCTGGGCCGGAGATGTAGAGTTGGGTATCGTCAGCATACAGGTGGTAATGAAAGCCGTGTGAGGCTATGAGCTGACCGAGGCCAAGAGTGTAAAGAGAGAAGAGTAAAATACCCAGGACTGACCCCTGAGGGAGACCAACAGAGAGAGGCCGGGGGGAGGAGGTGGAGCGAGAATGAGAGACACTGAAGGTCCGATCAGTGAGGTACGAGGATTATTAGGGATACAGTAAAGGTACAGTCATTTACAGCAACTATATTATTATAATATTGCTATAATATATTATAATATTGCTTTAAGTTTACCTTTTATAGGAACTTCTGTCTAAAAAGCATCCATTCATTCATTCTGTGTTGTTATTAAATCAGATACATAGCAGAGGTACCTGTTGCACCTTCGGTCCTGATACCTGAAGAGCCCTAATGACTCTCTTTTACACATAAAACCCTCAGTACTAGAACTACTACATGGTAGATGGGAAGCTTCAAGGTATGCTTCTAGCTTAGATGATTATTTCATCAAAGTAATTCAAATGGTTGTAAACATTTGTACAATTGTATTAAAATAAAAAAGATACTATACCAACCAGTGTCATTCCTCTGCTAGTTTCTCTGTGCCGCTGCTTTGGTTCTCTCCGCTGACTTTGTTCACTTGGTGGCAATGATGTTGTGACTCTATACCTTCATCATCAGTGCAGCCAAAAATTGGCATCAGAAGAGTACAGCACAAAACTGCAAAGGAAAGTGGTTGGCTGTGATCATGTCAATACGTGGGCACCTCATCAGTGCAACCAAGTAAACTAAACCCAAGAGAAAGGACCAAACTAGTGGCACTGGAAGGGGAGAGGATTACAGTTTCTTTTTTTATTATTTTAAGAGACTTCCTATTTGTAATACCTTGAAATCCTCTTTAAGAACTAAGACCAGCATCAATAAACAAGAAACATTTGAAACTTATTTGAAAAATTTTACATCGACAGCCTGTAATTATGACTTCTTCACCACTGAAACCTTAATTGTGAGTCCTATACTAGTGTTGAGCGATGAAATCGACAAAAGTTGAAATCGGGCAGATTTTCACTAAAATCTTGGTTCCGCGATGAAGAGATTATTTTTCTTAAAATCTTATCAATAATCAACATTGCGGATTCCATTTTCAGCGCTTCCAGTAATTTTGGTGGCCAGTCAATCAGCGCAGAGCACAGGGGATCTCATTGGCTGCTGAAATCACATGACCTCGTTTTATCTATGTTACTGCACTTCCTGATCGGCACCATTTGCTTGTATACAGCCAAAAGAATGGATAGCTGTCTCTCTGCTCAGCTAATTTAAAAGCTAGTAGAGACTATTTCCCAGTGTTTTTACAACTGAAAAGGATCCTTGATAGAGTAGTTAGCTTAGGGTACAGCAAGATAACAGAATTCTAGTTAGTATTAGTTAGAGATTTGGAAATAGCTCCAGTGCTCTGAACAGCACAGCTGTGGTGGGAGGGGGGGACGCACCTGGTCCAGGGAGGCAGATCCTGCATCAGACATATTTCTCCTCTCAAGCCACTGTGAAATAGCACCAAATTTTATTTCTGCATAGCCAGCATCCACCACAGTCTGAGTTCAGGGTGTCCCTTTCTTGTGGGGTGCACATCTGCATTTATTACTCATATTTGTCCTCTCAGACCATGGTGAAATAGCACCCAATATTATTTCTGCATTCCCAGCTGCCAGCACAGAGTTCAGGGTGTCCCTTTCTTATAGAGTGCACGTCAGCATTTATATTACTCATATTTCTCGACTCAAACAACGGTGACGTAGCACCCAATTTTATTTCTGCATTGCTAGTGGCTACCAGGGTCTGAGTTACGGGTGTCCCTGTGTTGTGGAGTGCACGTCAGCATTTATATTACTCATATTTCTCTTCTCAAACAACGGTGAAATAGCACCCAATTTTATTTCTGCATTGCTAGCGGCTACGACAGGGTCTGAGTTACGGGTGTCCCTGTGTTGTGGAGTGCACTTCAGCATTTATATTACTCATATTTCTCACCTCAATATAGCACCCAATTTTATTGAAATAGCATCCACCCTAAGTCCGGCCCTGCCAACTGAACCTCCTTATTAATAGATGACTGACGGCAGCCCTGGCTCTCTCCGCATCCACTCTAATTAGGGCCCTGCCAGCAGAACCTCCGCATTCCCCATTGGGATATTCTTGCTGCCACCACATATATGGCAAGTTGTTGGTTCCTGGTGCAAAAAGTGATAGGGGTCTCCTGCCAGCTACCATGTGCTATTTCCAATACCACTGTCTTCTTTTGTGTTAAAAGTGGCCCCGTAACAGCTGCTACCGCTGTACCTGCTGTGGCTACGCCGTCTTTATGTTTTCGTTTAGCCATTGAATGGAATGAATTATTTTAGCATGTGAATTTTTTTCTGTGACTCTTGTAACCTAATTGTCTTGTCTAAGATGTAGCATATATCCAGTTCACTGTTGTGGGTGTTAATTCCAGCTTCACCTCACTTGTTTGGGTGTTACAATGAACCTGGTGTTCCTCTCCCATAGACTTTAATGGGAATCAGAGATTAATCGCAATCGAAGATCGAACATCGGGAGATGATTCCACAAAATCTGGAATCGACTCGAAACAGATTATTGGCAGAATCACTCATCACTATTCTATAGCTTGTTCATGGTCCGATTCAGAGAATTTTTAAATAATTTGGGCACTAGAGGTTATGGAAATGCAGTGGGCTTGTTTGTTAACTGCCACAGTCTGTAAGAGTGTTTTTCACATGCATAAAAACACAAACACAAGGCCATACTCACAGTTTAATGGGTATACATTGAACCATTCCCAGTAAGAGACAACAAGACCCAATGCTACTTGGGGGAAACTTTTACAACACAG
>JAODAL010055472.1:0-23935 GCA_025379985.1 Phyllomedusa bahiana
AAGGGTACAAAAATTTAACAAGCATGTAATTAGGAATTAGGAATTGAGGCAGTTGAATCCCTTAGATGCCGATGTCAATAGTAAATAGGGTAGTTAAGAGGTTTACAGAGGGAAAAGTCTCCTTCTGTCAACCCTGAATACAATCTTGTGTTGCCAAAGATCCGAACAGTTCTAGGCCCGACAGGCATAATGCACTGCAATTAAAAAATACATATTGCAGTGTATTATAAAAGTGATTAAATGATCACATAATCATGTCTCATAGCAGTTCCAAAAGATGTAAAAAAAATCTGAATAAAGATTATACATTAAAAAAGTATCAAAGAATATTTCTCCCTTACAAAGTGTTTCATTATAGAAAAAAATATAAAAAATTGCATGACGTGAACCATAAAATTCTGATGTTATTAGTATTATGCATAATGATCTGAAAAATTGAAATAAAAACAATGCCAGAATTGCTGTTTTTTGTTCATCCTGCCTCCCAAAAAAACACAGAATAAAAAGTGATCAGAAAGTCACATGGTACCAATAAAAACTATAACTGGTCTGGAAAAAACATGCCCTTGTACAGCTCCATCAACAGAAAAATAAAATGTTAGGGGTCTTGTAAAGGAGCAACAAAAAAAATATTTTATTACAAATGTTTCTATTATGAAAAATAACTAAAATGTAAAAATCAACAATATAGATTGCATGTTGTAAGTGCCACTGGCATCAAGAAACAAGGGGCGCCTGCATAAGAAGTCATATTCCCTATAGAAATAAAAAAGAAAAGAGGACAGCTGTTGCTGTCTATGTACTAAGAAAAAGTCTTAAATGATACCTTAAAGGGGTGTTCCCATCTCAAAGAGTTGACATGGGAGGGTCGAAAATAAGCCATTTCCTAAATATATGTAATTAGAAACATTGTACAGTACTGTTCTGGTGGTGTTTTACTTTTCCTGTTCCTGATGTATACCACTTGTTGTGTGGGGATTTGACCATTGCTGCACTTCTGCACAATGTTTTTGTATCTGAGTGGGGTCCCATCAGCCTATGGGCCCTTCAGGCTGCTACGGCTATAGTTACGCCCATGTCTACAAGGTTAGATAACCCCTTTAGATTGAAGTTAACTTTTCAGGAGAAGGTGTCATATGTGTGAACATGAGGAGTAGAATTATTTGGACATTCAATTGTCCCTGAGCCAGTAGGTAGAAAGTAGCTGCTATGATGTCTCCCACTACACTACACTGCACACCTGCTTCCCTTTAACTCTATAGCACATTATAGAACAGTAATCATGGTGTTTGCTGTGACTACAACACTTACTAGATGTTGTAGCCCAGCCTACGTGTCTCTCTCAGCTTCTGTCTTTACCCATATAATGGTAATAGGCATACAAGGAAATAATCTCACTCATTTTTGTTCCTTATTATACATTTTTGTTCTTACATATTAACTTAAAGAAATGATACAGAGTTTGTGTTTGGAACGTTTTATTTCTATCTCTGAAAATTTCTGTTGCAAAGGTGGTGGTGGCTGGAGGGGGTAGGCTTCTGTTTCTGAACAACAGGACAAAAATAGCAAATTGGAGTAGTATATCATCATTATTTTCATAATTATCAGTGCTGTACATCATATGTAGTGGATACGGCCAGGTCATAGCCCATTCCTAATAGTAAAAATCACCCTCAGTTCCACTTGTCTTTGTGCATCTCAGGGCGTAACTGCTAAAAAAAAAACAATATCGTTCATGATGAACAGTCTATAAAGAGAATCTAAGTAATTTTCAGGAAGTCTCCAATGAGTTTGGATTTCTCCTTACATGACTATTGGGGCCTCATAGCCTGAATTCTCCCACTATTTAATAGTTTTCTGGAAGAACAGTAAAGCCTTCCCTGGTGGACTATTGGAAAGTGTCCATACTGAGAAAATGATACTCATAAACATAACGGAGACCTCTATTTAGTTTTCGTCACTATATCTTCTACTGCAGTCATTCATTTTATGCATTTTTTGGAAATTTATGAGCAGAGAAAGCACACTATAGGAAGCAACAGTTTGGCTTAATTGTAGATGTCTACTGGGGTCACTCATTAATGTAAGTACTGAATGTATATGGAGGACACTCAAGGGTAAGAAATTGACCAATTGCTTGAATGTGTTTTTTTTATTTCGGAACCACCTGTAGGATAAAAGTTTTATGATATTGCATTGAAAAAAATGTACAGTATGAAGTGAAGCATGGCATTGAGGCTCTTGGAAACACAGTCCACACACACAGCTGGGTTATAAGAAGATGTCAGGTAAACCTCTCTTTTGGGTTAAGTAGAACCGTTATATGGTAGGATCCATTATATTAAGAAATCTAGATAAAATATTTAGGTTCACATGTATGAAAACTTTTTACAACTAAGACTTTCTTTGTTGCCCATAGCAACCAATCAGAGCTTCCCTTTCATTCAATATAGTGCTCTGACAAAAATGAAAGGTGAGCTCTGGTTGCTAAGGACAACAAAGAAAGTCTTAGTTCTTGACAGTTTTCATACACAAGTCCCTTAATATTAACTATTGTTCTATAAAAACAAAAGTTGTCCAGACTATGCTATGTTCTGTCCCTATAGTAATGTAAAAATCTAGTAAGAAAACTAAATTTAACTGGTTTTAAATGTTATGTGTGTAAAGTGTTTTTGACATTACTCAGGATAAAATGGAAAAAACACAAATGGATTTTTGCAAATGTCACGATTCACATGCTTTTCTGCTGTGACTTACCATTCGATCCTGGTGGTGGGAGTTCAGTCTCTGCTCTGTCTGCTGTCCAGCATGGCAGCAGTTAATCCCTGCTATGGTTTTTGCCCAGGTACTGCTGATAATCTCTGGCTGGCTGCTTTAAAAGGCAGTTTCTCCCAGCAGTCTGGGCCTGAGTATTGGTGTGTGTTGTTGGGCCGAGCACACTAAGCCTCATGCCCTCTGTGTCCTGTTTGTTCCTGAATTCCTGAGCCCCTTGCCTGTGTTGTTTCCCGTCAGGTTCCTGATCTCTGGTGTCCTCGTTCATCTGGACTTTGTTGCTCCCCACTTCCCTGGCTGCAGCTGGGCAGGTATCTGTAGTCCACGGTCCTAAGGATCCACCTTTCCCATCCTTTAGAGACGTGTTTATGGACTGTTTGTGTTACCTGTATTTGCTTCCATCTTGGAAATAAAGGTCCTTTGAATAACGTCACAGTTAATGATGTCTTAGCACTAGTAATAAACCCCCCCCCCCCATGTTTATTTCCCGATTCCCTGGTCTTCCAAAACCCCAAATGTAATTCCTCTTTGCACATAAGCATGGTCTTATTTTGAGCACACTGAGCAAATCCAATGTTTTGCAAATGGACATAGTTTTAGTATTAGAGAAAGGAGGGCAATGCGCAGATTGTTGTACTGAGAGTTTCCAGATCACTATTTGCAGGGTGTTTAGGACTGAAAAATTACTGATGTTAAAATGGATTCCATAAGGACACTATTGTGACATAGGTTTGAAATATGATAATCTATGCCAGCGGTGTAACTAGCATTCATAGGGCCCCATAGCAAAATGAGACAAGGCCTCAACACCTATTGATGGGAAAGCCAAGCAGCAGTATAGGTAGCAATAGTTAACGCTATGAATATAGTGCTATATATAAGAGAGTCATATAGTAGTGCTCGGTTGCAGAAAACCTCCATTATCTACAAAATGGTACAATGTTCTTACTTCTGAGGGGGGCCCCTCAAGCTCTGGGCCCCATATCAGCTGCTATGGCTTCTACTGCTATGGTTGTGCCCATGATCTATGCCCATATAATACCTATGCAGGGTGAATTATAGGGAGGGCAACTAAAGCATATGTTCTGAGGTTCCACCAGGCTAGTTCTGTTCTCCACAAAAACCGCTCTACAGCTTCATAAAATTTAGTGTTGGGGCCTATTCACATGCTGTGATTTGTTACAATTTTTACCAAAATTTGCAAAAATATCAGAAGCAAAGTGAACAAAACTGTGATGCATGATTTTTATGAGGCATATGCAAGAGAACATACAGGCAGAAATGATAATACATACTAACACCTAACTATATATATATATAAATATATTTATATATATATATATAATATATATATATATATATATATATATATACTATATTATATAATATTTTATATATACACTCATTGACATACATACATACATCACACAGTCCCTTCGCTGCGGACCAGGATGGATATTGCAGCAGGAGCCATCTCTGCACTTGGCTCTCTACACACATTGTTGGAGGATGAAGTGCAGGTTTGCCAAAAGCATAGTTGTGTCCCACTCACACCATTTTGTCAAGTTTCAGAAAACTGCAGCAAAACAAAAGTATTTTGCTGTGATTTTTGGAAAAACATGCTGTACATTTGCTGCATTTTTTTTTTTTTAACAGAGCCAAGATTTCCAAAAATTATAGAAAACCCACACTGAGAACATGAAAGGTCAAAACAGTTTGGATGGCTGGTGTGTTTCCTTTGGACCTGTTGCACGTACCTTTTGGTGTATGCCTACAACAGGTTGAGAACCACTGAGCAAAACCTTCTTCAGTTTCATTCTTAGAACACCTGCCATTATGCTTTGCAAACTCCTTTACATATAACCTGCAATCCTGGAAAATGCCCCTAATGTTCAGATGCAATCTGCAAATTGCTCTCATACATCCTATTCTGCTTAGGAGTTAAGTGCATGTTGTGATCTCCACATCTGAGTTTTGCTGTGAAACATAGTCAGGAGATGTTTATGAGCATAAGAAAATGAATCCCAACTGGGACATGGTCGAGGTATCTGTTTGCAATTTAGAACAAAGAGCACTATCACTTGTAGATGCCACATCAGGCTGATTTATATCTTCTACTTTCAAGTTTGTTCAGTTGAGGTCTCCTCTGCATTGATGCCAGCTATGTGATCTCCGCTCTGCAGGAGAGGGCACTCATATAGTAAAAACAAATGGGTTAAGCAACTTCTGGTTTAATTTGTTATGTGTGGCCTGATGCTTGAGTATAAATAACTGCAGTTATGTAATTTAGTTACGTCACATGCCATAAATAAGACAAAATAAAGTCCAAAGCAGCAACAGCAATATATAAAGACTATGACTTACACACATACAGGCATTTATGTGTTATAAAACAATATTAAAAAAGACAATCCTCCCAATTAGTAGTCCCATTAGTTGCCTTCTGTCCTTTTTTTTGTGATAAGGGTATGTTCACACAGCGCTATTGTGGGCTGCAGCTCGGGGCATAATTACACTGCAATGCGTCTGAAGGACGCCCCACAAATACGGTAAATTCATAGCACTTATTGAGTGCTATAATAAGCAGACGTTTTCCCTAAAATGTCACTTCTTTCTGGCGCATAACGAAAGTTTATTGGGCCAGCCCAGAGCGCTTCAGAAGTATGTGCTAGGCAGAGCGTGCTTCTACAGCAGCAGACGTATAGCGCCGCGCACAGTACATGCCATGTGAACCTACTCTAACATTCACAGATTTTTATTTTTTTAATAAGAAATAGACAATCCCTTTAAGACTCCATATTTGATAGTATTTTTTCAAAAGCATCGTTATTATGTTTAATGGGATTTTCCACTTTATACAATTCCTTGTTGTTAGGTTGGTTTCTTAATGACATGATGATTACAGATTGTCCTGCTACTTAATCCCTCAGCAATTAGTGGAAATCTGCAAAAACGCACAGCAGCAAGTGCAGAGCCCTCACAGGCAAGACTAGATATTGCACATTGCATGGGTGTGCTGGACCCTCTAGAACAGGGATCCCCAACTCCAGTCCTCAAGGACCAGCAACAGGTCACGTTTTCTGGCTTTCCTTAGCCGTGCACAGGTGATTTCATTATTGTCAGTGCATTCTGTGGGAGATCCTGAAAACCTGACCTGTTGGTGGGGCGTGAGGACTGGAGTTGGGGAACACTGCTCTAGAAGGAGGGACGCTCTTTGTAGCTCATCAGTCTAAGGAAACTACTGTTGTCTGCATTCTACGGTTTGAACCTGAAATTTCCAACATACTATATGATTTTGACTTAAAATTTTCTGATCCTTTGTTTCATGGATTATCGGAAAAACCTATGTAGCTCGTTAAAGAGGTTATCTTATATCTGACAATGATGACGCCGCTCGGCTGGATTCGGAACTCCCATTCTTTTCAATGGGAGTGTCTTGATCACCTCTCTGTTCAAAACGGATAGATTTTAGGGCTCATTCTAGAGATAAGTGCAGGTCCCAATGATGACATATTCTAGCGATTTAACACACTCTTTCTAGTATCTGCACAAAATAATTAAAAAATGAATGTTAAAGGGGTTTTGGGCAATACCTTTATTTTAGAAGTGTATCCTGGCAATAATAAGATGATCAACTTCTAGGTTCAATAATCCCCTGCATCACCACTGCAGGGAAAATTAGGCATTACACAACATTTATTTCAATTAGTGGGCTGTCCATTTTATGGATGGATTTTCTGGGTCCCCCAGACAAATATGTCCACTGTACCCTGCTCTGCCAAATACATGGGCGTTTTGAAATTTTTCTTTGTATGTGAAAAGGTTTTTTGTATACCAAACAACCTCCTTAATATAGACTGCAACATTGGGATATGTAACAGGGTATCGGAAACGTGTGAAAATAGTATTCAGAACTTTTAAAACTTAAACGGGTTTTCTCACCACAGTAGTTAGCTTTAAACATGTAGGCAAAGGTAAATGAAGACTATTACCAAATACATTGCTCTTTTGATTTTGCTTTATTTAGGAGAGAGTGGAGATTTTGGGTGCGTTTACATGGCAGAGACCAAGTACCGGTTGGGATTTCCCAAACGGTATTTGGTCTGTTTTTGGCACTCAGAGAGATGGCTTTTCTCAGCGGTTTGCTGATTTAAGCCCTCTCCCTTCGCACCGACATGTTCATGTTTTGCCCGAAAACTGGGTGGAAGATTGAACATGTTCTAAGTTTTTCAGAATGTCGGCGGTGTCAAAAACAGTCTGGCGGAAAATACGTTCAGAGGGGACTACTGCACGGATTTTCCATTAAAGTCAGTGTGAAAGGTTGACAGTCGGTTTACAGATGCTTTCAAATCTGAAAACCGTCTGTAAAACCGACTGTAAAACCTGTGCCATGGGGACACGCCCCTTATCTACTGCTTGTGTACACACGTTTCAATAGGTTACTCTCATTACTGTAGCAGCCCTGGTTGGGATAGTGACTCACTCACTGCTGAGTCTTATCTCCAACACAGCTTTAACCCTTTAAAGACTACAAAATCCCTTTGTAACCTGGCGCTCTACATTTTACAAACCTCCTGCACTCATGTCACTGTTAATCCCTTAAGATGAACGCCTGAAAAGTAATTAATGACCAGCACATTTTTTCAGTTTTTGCATCCAGGATTTGTGCGCCTTTATTGAGCGCACAAATCCGCCGTAATACGGGGGGGGAAACGGGGGCGGGGCCGGAGCGCGGCGGGGGCGCCGCTCCCGGGCCCATAGCAATGCTTTTTTTAGGGCGCGTCCGCGCCCGTAATAATGTGCATGTCATTTTTCTCCCCGCGGGGATTTCCCAAAGGGGAGGAGGGGGAAATCCACTGTTCTCTTGAGAGCAGTGGTTTTACCGAAAGATCCGAGGTTTGGCCCCGTATTGAAGGCAAATCTGGGGGGGGGAATAGGGGCCCCCAATCCGTCGGCAAATAAGCCGTGTGAACGGGGCCCTAAGATGAACGCCTAAAAAGAAATTTAAATGACCAGCACATTTTTTCAGTTTTTGCATCCTTGCGTTTCAACAGTTGTAACTTTTGTATTTTTTCAATGACACAATTGTATGAGGCCTCATTTTATTCGGGACAAGTTCACTTATAAATAATAAATTTTTTTTTTTTTTTTTACATCATTCACATTTCACACTTAAACGGGTTGTCTCACTACATCAATTCATTTCACCTCAGTCCTGTTTTCTTGGTTTTATTTTGCAGTAGATGCCAGGTCTGTAGCTATAGCAACCAGGCAGCCTATCATGAGAGAGTAAACAGTCTGTAGCTATAGCGACTTGAGGAGCTGATGCAACCCATACAAGAGGGGATATCTCAGAATAGGTAGAACACTGTTAGTGGACAGATATTGCAAAATGACTTGCTTTTGCAAGATCTTAAACATAAAAAGCAATCCTTGTAGTGAGACAACTCCTTTAATAACTTGTTAGATTAATTCTACAGGTTATTACGGTCGTGTGTTTATTTTGTGTGTGTAATGTATGCACAATTTTTTTTATTAAATATTTTTTTTATTATTTATTTTATAAATTTTTTTCTACACTTTCTTATGTTTTTAACTTTTTTTTTCTTTTAATCCCAATGAAGGGATAACTGTTACATTTTGTTTTACACTTAATAATGTATTAGCATATTCATATATGCTAATACATTACAATCTGTGTCAGTTTGACACAGGCAGCTATCAGGGCAGCACACAGTCTGCTCTGGTCACTGGCTTGATACATAGACAGCCCTGGGGCTACTCCAGGTCCCCAGGGCTGATTGTGCAGCCGTTTCCTAGGTTCTGTCGGGTCATCGGGTGTCCTGATCACCCGACAGAGCGGGGAAAAGCCCTTTGAATATGCTGCGGTCACTGACTGCAGCAATCAAAAGGTTAAGCGCTAAGGAGCAGAGGTTTGCAGGAGCTGGGCTGGGAACATGGCTGTGTATTACTCTCCTGTTCTTATTACTGCTGCGGCGCCGGGTGCCATAAACCCCGTTGTCTGCAGTGACGTCAAAAGACGTCGCTGCAGATGAATGACCTGAAATGCCCGCCATCAAAATACGCCGTGTGGTCGTTAAGAGGTTAAAGGCTCAGCTAGAAACAGCAGAGCTGATATGTCAAGCACTGCTAAAGACCCACCCACAGCCTGAACAGGAACAGAGTCTGAAGCTGACTGTGAAGAGCAAGCTCTGTGAAACAGCATGGTGAGAACATTCCTTTAACAAATTGTAAGACAAGCTAAATTGACCATAAACATTAGAAAACTGAAGGAGTGGTTGATCCTTTCCTTGCTAATTCATAATGAAGAACAATAGATTTAACAGTTTGGATGGCTTCGGACCATAAAGTTCATTTCAAAATTATTTTCAGTACACTGGAAACATCTAATAATCTGGCATCCCAGGTCTTATATACTGGACTTCTGTACTTCTCTTTACTGTCATCATAGATCAAAACAAAAATGTATGAAGAAAAAAATAGGGGGATTTATTTGTCCTGAAATGCACAATACAGATGATTTCTTTTAACATCATCCAGGAGGTAACACAAGAGATGTCAGACTAAAATAATTGATACTACAGAACGTTATTTATCCCTAATAAACTGATTAAATTCACGTGGGTCTGTATATATATCAACACTAGTTCTACAATACAAAGGAAACATAATATTCTCAGGAAAAGAGGAAAATGTTCAAAAAAGGCCTGAGACATGATTCATAAGAGTGAAAGAATGTCACCCCACATGTTGCAACTTCCTTTGCCAATTTGAGGTATGCACAGGGATAAAAGAGTTTGAGGCCCTATCGAAAGAAAATTCACGGCAGATTGAACTGTTTTGCAGGCTGCTGTCCTCTGCCTTTAAAGTAGCCTTTATCCAATGCATTTCTAAATAAATCAATATGTATCATCTCAAATAGAACAATTTAACATGTGTAATTTTTCCCAGAAATATTAAACATCTAATATACAATATAAATCTAATTCACAGTAAATAACATAACAAAAAGAAAACAAAAATTAAAATAATATGTACATAGACAAAATCTCTAAAATAATTTAATCTGGACAATTAACTGTAATTTGTATTCACAAGTATGGCAGTTTTACAACAGGAATTAAGTGTTTGGGGGTATTCCCAACTTAGACGTTTATGAAAGATCCATAGGATATGCCATAAATGTTTGATAGATGTGGGACCCACAGCTGTAGACAGCATTAGGTTCCCCCTGACCCATATGGTGAGGCTGTTGGTGGCTACTGCATTTAGACAGAAAATAAATGAAGAAGTGGCCACACATGTGTATGTCTCTCGCTCATTCACTGCTTTGGGAGTTAAGGAAACAGCTGAGCAGGCTAGATACCTATCAGATATTTATAGCATATCTTATGGATATGTCAGAAATATCTGGACTGGAAATAAAGCAATTAATAGAAAATGAAAATATTGGTGCTAGCCTCCACTAAGCTTTTGGGGGGAAATGTTTCTCCTTGTTGAGAGCACCAAGCTGGTTTAGGAAGACCTTTACGCCACGCAATGTTCCCTGGGAAAAAAAGGACATGTAAATAAGCTCTTCTGCAAAGGGAAGCGACCTCCAATGAGTGGCATTGGGGAAGGGGTGGGCAATTAATTTTCCTATGGGGCCACATGAGAAACTGGAATGGTTTTAGAGGGTCAGACTGACATATTTGACTAGGTTTTATCCAATACTGATCACTTGCCACAACCGATCACTGACTACAACTACCCGCAGCTCTCTTCTACTGTCTCCTTTTTAAAGAGTGCACAGAGGAGTCCGCCCATAGCTGAACTTCTCCCAATCAGCACCGCACGTCACAGCCAATCAGGAATGATCTACAGTCATCAGACCAACAATCTCAGCCGGTGGGTGTGGTCTAAAGCGCATGGGATATGACAGGCAGCAATACATAATATCCAGAGCTCATACTTTATTAATCTGTAAACATGGGCTTCTATTGGTTGCAATCATGATCAACGTCTTTAACAGCTAATTAAAACCTATCTCCATGATGAAAGAGGGCACTTCTCTGGTTTTATAGCTTTATAAGACATATTTTGCCTATCAGTGCGCTGAGTTCAGGGCTGTCATCAGGAATTTCAGGGCAACCTACAGCCAAAGTAAAGTAAACATGTTTTTGGGATTTATTTTTGTGGAAACTCACTATGTAATTGTCAGCGATGCCCCTGCGACCCTCATCCCGGGTCGTAGGCGCATCCGTGCCCCGCTGCGACCCGCATGTCGGCCGCAGGCACGCTCATTCCCCTGCCTGTCCTAAAGGCTACTTACCCGACCACGCTCCTGCTGCAGCCTCTGTCCCTAGGGCGCGCGAGCGCCGGCAGTGTTAAATTTAAAGGGCCAGTTCACCGGTAATTGGCTATTGCCGGTCACCGCCCCTATTTAAGCCTGCCTCTTCCTAGTGACCACGCCGGATCTTTAGTGCCATTAGCCCTTAGAGAAAGCATTTTGTACCTGTCTGATTTCCGTGTACCGTACCGTTGCTTCCATTCCTCAACCACGATTCTAGCCGCCTGCCCTGATCTTCTGCCTGTCCACGACCACGAACCATAGCCGCCTGTCCTGACCTTCTGCCTGTCCACGACCTCGAACCATAGCCGCCTGTCCTGACCTTCTGCCTGTCCCCGACTACGAGCCTGCCTGACGATTTTGTACCACGCTATCCCTGGCCTGCCCCCGCAAGCAAGTCACGTCAGGGGTAGAGACCTGGTAGACTCCCGCCGCAGCAAGTCCATCCCGCTTTGCGGCGGGCTCTGGTGAAAACCGGGACCTACTTAGACTCCGCTCCCTGGCGTGGCTTACGCCATCGCTTGCGGTGGTCCAGAGGATCCACTATCTCCGACTGTGACAGTAATATTAATGACACATTATCTTTATTTTGTGGGTCAATAGAATTCCGTCAATACCTGGTTTTAAGAGTGTTTAATGTGTTTTACTAGTTTTTTTCTTAGACCAATAACGTCTTCTGTCAGCTGAGCTGTGTCAGGGATAGGTTGTTATGGGGTTAGGATGTTTATTTGTATCATTTCCATTTTAGGGTGCATATGAGTTTTCCACTTTAATTCCAATTTTATAGCAAAAGTGAGGAGACTGACACAAAGACACAATTCTGAAATTTTTTGGCGGTAACATTTAAAAATAATGTAGTTTTAAATCTTTTTTTTTCTTCCTGTCTCAAAAGTGATCGCTAGTACAATATACTACGGTACTTGTGTACTGCAGTATGTTGTCATTCAAGCGATTCCCTAATCAATCTTGCCTTTGGCCACAATTAGCATAGGTAGGTAGCTAGATTAGGTGGGTAGCCCTTCAGTAGAGTAAACCATACATCCTGCAAAACTTTCTGTAAATGTAAAAAGTTGGACAGAAAGTTCTGCAGGAGGCAAACCAGACAGGAAAGTAAAGAGTTAACACAGCAAACTATGTGCCCCACACACATAACTACGGTGTAAGAAGTGAATGATGTGTTCCCCTCACCTGCTCCTGGGAGATGGATGGCTCGGACGAACTCCGAGACATCTTGTCGCTAGTGTAGGTAATGTCTTTTTCAGGAACACCAACAGAGCTCCAGTGTCAACCGACTGCGCCTGGAGCAGGTACCAGCGCAGGAAGAAGTGCTTGTCTTCCCCTTGTTTTTTTCCTTTTGTACCAGATCGCCATGACGACTTCTCCCAGCCACAACTTGTCTCTTCAGAATTTATCACACACATCTTAGAATCTTCACCTTTTCAGCAGCACCTTACTTATAGGTATATAAGTTCCCTCAGTTAGGTAGCTCTATAGCTCCCCTCCTCAGATAGGAAGCTCATAGGTCCCCTCCTCAGTTAGGTAAGCATGTATAGGTCTCCTCAGTTAGGTAGGTATGTAAGTCCCCTCAGTTAGGCAGGTATATATAGGTCCCTTCAGTTAGGCAGATATATATATAGGCCCCACTCAGTTAGGCAGGTATATATATATAGGCCCCCTCAGTTAGCCAGGTATTAATATATATATATATATATATATATATATATATATATATATATATATACCAAGAAAAAATCCACGGCACTCCAAGAAGAAATGATGGTGTAAGAGTAGTTTATTCCTCCATACCCACAAGCGACGTTTCTGCTCCCTCACGGAGCCTTTGTCAAGCATCATGCTTGACAATATCCCACTCAGGCAGGTATATTTAGGTCCCCTCAGTTAGGTAGCTATATATATGCCCCCTCAGGCAGGTATATTTAGGTCCCCTCAGTTAGGAAGGTATATAAATTACCAATAAAAATAACAATAATAATACTTACCTCTCCTCCTTCACAGCCGAGCACCTTCCTCTCATCATCACGCTGCCAGCCCGCCGGAACGCTCATCCAGCAGCTCCTTGACTGCACAGCCTATGCAGAGTGATTAGGCTTTGTGGCCGAGGAGAGGCAGCACCGTGATGAAGTCTCTTCATTGCACCGCTGCCCAGTTCACTATTACCGGGCTACGACCGGCTCTCAGCACTACTCGGCTGCAGCGGGCCTTCAGCACTACTATTAGTATGGTCTAAAGCAGACCTGGGCATTGTATGGGCCGCAGGCCACATCCTCATAGATAGAGGGTTGGATGTGGCACGCAGGCCGTATAATGCCCAGGTCTGCTTTGGAAGGACAGCTTTTTTTCTTTATCCGCTACAAAAATGAATGGCAAGCAAATAGATGCAAGTAATGCCATTCTTACAGGGAATCTGTTATCAATTTTTACTTTCAGTTACTCACAGATGACATCTTCTCTGATGAGCCGTTCATTTTCCCTTTTTTTCTCCAGCTGGCCATTACAGCTTCTTTCGGCCACAACTTGTCCCTGCAGAATTCATAACACTAACACTTGAGACTCCTCACTTTTCTTATCATCCTCCCACCTGTTTCCCTACACCTATGTACAAGCTTCCTATCCCTAGTGCCCCAAATGGTAATAATTACCACCTTTGTGCCCTGGTAGGTAGGTAAGTAAGGCCCCTGGTAGCTATGTATATAGGCCCCCTTGGTAAATAAGTATGTAGCCCCCCCAGTAAGCAGGTAGTTATATAGGGCTTCCAGTAGGTAAGTATATAGGACCCCATTTTGTAGATAGGTATATAGGCCCCCACTAGATACATAGGTATATAGGCCCCCCAGTAAGTAGTTAAATAGGACCCTAAGAAGGTAGGTAGTTTTATAGGGGCCCCAGTAGGTAGATATATAGGGCCCCCAATATGTAGGTAGGTATATAGGGCCCAATGGTAGGTAGAAGGAGCCTCTCAATATGAAGATAGCTATATAGGGGCCTCTTAGTAACTACCTATATATAGGGCCCCTCCAGTACATAGATAGCGATATTTTTACCTCATTGTGGTGAAAATGGCAGGCAGTGGGATGATGTCTCTTCATAGCACCGTCTGTGCAGCGACATACGGAAGGGAACACATAGCTCTCTCTACCCTGCCATTCATCTCAATGTCGCAAGGACACAATTCAATTGAAACAGGCCTGTGGCCTGTTCTTACTACCAATCCTGTGAAACAGGCAGGTGCTGGCTACCGGTGGTAGTGGGCCCACCCTTATTTCACAGTATGACTGGGCCCCATATGGCAGTACCAGCTGTCCTACTGTAATGGCAGCCCTGGTTGTTGTGGCTGCTATATAGTAGTTTTAGGCAGGTGAAAAAATTTAAATTCAAAATAGGTGTTAATAATTTATTTTATTGCTTAACCTCTTAACGTCGTGGCCTATTTTTATTTTTTTTTTGACGTTTGTTTTTCCCTCTTCGCCTTTCCAGAGCCATAACTTTTTTATTTTTCACCTACATAGACAAATGAGGGCTTTTATTTTGCGAGACAAGAGGTACTTTCTAATGGTGTTATTCATATTACCATAGAATATACTGGGAAACAGCAAAAAAAATTCTAAGTGGGGCAAAATGTGAAAAAACCATACTTACGCCATGTTTGCATGAGTATGTTTTTACGTTGTTCATTCTTCGGTAAAAATGTGTTATCTGTATTCTACAGGTCGATACGAATCTGGCAATACAAAAAATTTATGGTTTCTGTTATGTTTTAGTACCGTAAAAAAAAATATTTACATTTTCCATTTTTGAAATTCGCGCCGTATCGCCATTTTCTGTGCGATTTTTCGGCGTCATTTTTTGTACTAATACCTACGGACTTTAGTGAGGATGCATTTCTTGCGGGCTGAAGTGTACTTTTTATTGCTAGCAGTTTGGAATGCATGTGACTTTTTTATTACATTTATTCCAATTTTTAGGGGACAAGAAATGACCAAAAAATGTAATTTTGTCGTTTGGAATTTTTCTTCTACAGTGTTCAGTGTACAGGATAATGATGATGTTATATTTTAATAGATCAGACTTTACCAAGTATGTGTAACTTTTTTATTTGTTAAAGGGGCTGATTTGAACCTTTAATATTTTCTTATTTTTTTACACTTTAAAACATTTTTTTCTTTTTACCTGTGACTTTGAGTCCCCCTAGAGTGCTTTACCACTAGGGGGCTTGATAATTTCTTCAGCCTCAGGGTGTACAAAGATAGCGGTTTCCCCACTTCCGGCCCCAGGAAAGTGGGAAAACATGGCGGTGTTGAAGCTTGCACAAGACTTCCAGCTGCCATGTTACGCAATTGGGAGCCGGCGATTTCGCCACAGGCGCCCCCGATCGCAGTGAGTAATGGCGTGCGGCACCGCTTCTCATTGATTTAGATGTTGATTTCGACGGGATTTAGTGGCATCTAAGGGGTTAAACAATGCTGGATGGTGACGGCGCCTTCCTGCGCTATAACTGCCGGGTTTTAGCTGCAATTAGCTACAAAGTATTCATACGTCCAATGTCGGTAAGGGTTTAACCCCTTACCAACATTGGTAAAGGGAACATAGGTGTAACTTTAGGGGAGTACGGAGGGGACTGGTCTCCCCCCACTTTTTTCTGGGTGGGGGACGGTCCTCCCCACATTTTAGCCACTTCAATAAAAAATAATTCATATGAAAGCATGAGAATATGGTAAGTAGAAGAGAAGAGCACAGAGGAGGAGGAAGTTAACCCTTTACTTCCTATATTTTTGTGCATCATGGGTGGAAAGAGTGGGTAGCAGCCTCAGGTGTCAGTGCTGAGTGAGAGCGCAGAGGCTGCTTCATCAATCATAACGCTGCTCACAGTCCAGCACACACTGTATCTGGGGCTGTATCTTTCCCTCCCACTGTATACCACTTCCCCTATGCTCAGCCCTTATCAGAGAAGAGAAGCTCTTGCTGAATGCCAACTGCACCAGACTACAGGAGACGGGTAAGGAGGGGACAAAGATGCTAGGCGTTGTGTCTTCATGTGAGTAGGGTATGCACTGTATGTGATATGTGTATATACTGTACAGCCATGTGTCTAGACATGTCACGTCTTCCCTGCACATTCGTGCTGGGGAAAATTAAAGTGAATGGGGCCGGCCCCACAGCATTTTAGAATTGTGGACTGGAGAATTGTGGACTGATTCATCTTACCTTAGTCCTGTTTTCTTGGTTTCATTTTGAATTCAGGGGCATATTTACTGGTTTCTACTAGGCTGCAGTAGAAGCCAGGTCTGTAGCTATAGAAACCAGTGCTGACAGCCTCAGGAGAGACCAAACAGGTCTGTAGCTATAGGGACCTGAGGAGCTGATGCAGCCAATACAAGAGGGGATATCTAGGAATAGGTAGGACATTGTTAATGTACATATATTGCAACGTGACTTGTTTTTCCTAGATCTTTAACATAAAAAGCAATCCTTGCAGTGAGACAACCCCTTTAAGGGTACGATCATGCAGAAGATATGAGTGCTGATTCTGGGACGGATTCAGTGCTGGATCTGCCTCAGAATCGCTGTTCTATCCGGCAGAAAACTGATTTACATTATACCCTATGCAAAACGAGTGTCGTTGTTTAGATGACACTGATTTTACTTGAGAATTTTCAACAGGCTCGGACTGGGCCGCCGGGGGACCGGGGAATCCCCCGGTGGGCCCCCCGAGCCGCGGTGGGCCCCGGAGGCAGGGCCGTCGCTCCCCGGGGCCCGGCCGCGCATCCGGGCCCGGGACGCCCGGGGCCTGCGTCCCGAGCGCCCAGAGACCGGGCCCGGTAGCCGGGGACTAATGTCCCCGACTCCCGGGGCTGCGCGGTGTCAGCGGAGCACAGCGCCACTAGCGCTGCGCTATGCTGATCTCCCGGCAGGTGAAGACGCATTAGGCCTTCAGCCTGCCGGGCGCCGGCCCTACTGCTGACGTAGGCGGCGGTGACGTCACTTCACCGCGCCGCTATGCAGGGCGGCGGTCCGGAGCCTCGGAGCGGCCGGGGGCAGGAGCCGGAGCCAGGTACGTGATTGTTTTTTATTTTTTTTTTTTTAAAACTACCACCAGGGGCCCTGACAAACTAGGGGGGCCCTGGCTACAAAAAGGGGGGCCCTGATACTAGGGGGGGCCCTGGCGAAAAAAAGGGGGGGCCCGACTACTAGGGGGGTCCCTGGCTACAAAAAGGGGGGGCCCTGACTACTAGGGGGGGCCATGGCTACAAAAAGGGGGCCCTGGCTACAAAAAGGGGACCCTGGCAAAAAAAAGGGGGGCCCTTTGATATAGGGGGGGCCCCGACTACTAGGGGGGGCCCCGACAACCAGAGGGGGGGCCTGGCTACAAAAGGGGGCCCTGGCTACAAAAAGGGGGCCCTGGCTACAAAAAGGGGGGCCCTGACTACTAGAGGGGGGCCTGGCTACTAGAGGGGGGCCCTGGCTACAAAAGGGGGCCCTGGCTACAAAAGGGGGGCCCTGGCTACAAAAGGAGGCCCTGGCTACAAAAGGGGGCCCTGGCTACAAAAGGGGGCCCTGGCTACAAAAGGGGGCCCTGACTACTAGGGGGGCCCTGGCTAACTACATGGGGGGCCCTGGCTACCTACATGGGGGGCCCTGGCTACCTACATGGGGGGCCCTCTCTACAAAGGGGGCCCTGGCTACCTATAGGGGGGCCCTGACTACCTACAGGGGGGCCCTGGCTATCTACAGGGGGGCCCTGACTACAAGGGGGGTTCTGGCTACCTACAGGGGGCCCTGACTACTAGGGGGGGGCCCTTGCTACCTACATGGGAGGGCCCTGGCTACAAAAGGGGGCCCTGACTACTAGAGGGGGGCCTGGCTACAAGGTGGGCCCTGGCTACAAGGGGGGCCCTGACTACTAGAGGGGGGCCCTGACTACTAGAGGGGGGCCCTGGCTACAAGCGGGGCCCTGGCTACCTATAGGGGGCCCTGACTACAAGGGGGGCCCTGGCTAACTACATGGGGGGCCCTGGCTACCTACATAGGGGGCCCTGGCTACAAAGGAGGCCCTGACTACATGGGGGCCCTGGCTACCTATAGGGGGGCCCTGACTACAAGGGGGGGTCCTGGCTACTAGGGGGGTCCTGGCTACTAGGGGGGTCCTGACTACTAGGGGGGTCCTGGCTACAAGGGGGGTCCTGGCTACAAGGGGGGCCCTGACTACTAGAGGGGGGCCCTGGCTACAAAAGGGGGGCCCTGGCTACAAGAGGGGTCCTGGCTAACTACATGGGGGGCCCTGGCTAACTACAGGGGGGGCCCTGGCTAACTACATGGGGGGCCCTCTATACAATGGGGGCCCTGGCTACCTACAGGGGGGCCCTGGCTACCTACAGGGGGGCCCTGACTAACTACAATAGGGCCCTGACTATCTACAGGGGGGCCCTGGCTACAAGGGGGATCCTTGCTCCCTACATGGGAGGGCCTGGCAATTAAGGGGGCCCTGACTACAAAGGGGGCCCTGACTACCTACAGGGTGGCCCTAACTACTAAAGGGGGCCCTGGCTACCTAAATACTAAGGGGGCTCTGACTACCTACACAGTAGCTAAGGGGGGGGGCCTGACTTCCTTCACACTTGCTTATGGGGGCACCTTACTACCTATATACTACCTAAAGGAGACCCCTAACTGTATAGTACCTAAAGGAGGCCCCTAACTACCTGTATACTACCTAAAGGAGACCCCTAACTGTATAGTACCTAAAGGAGACCCCTAACTGTATAGTACCTAAAGGAGACCCCTAACTTCCTGTATACTACCTAAACGGGGTCCCTAACTGCTTGCAGCCTATATAAAGGGGCCCCTAACTACCTACAGCTTACCTAACTGGGGGAAACCACCTACCTACAGCCTAACAAAATTTGGGACTCACCAAACACCTACCTACAGCCTAATAACTGGGGTCCCCCAAACCTAACTGTAGCCTATCTACTTTCCTAACTGTAGCCTGCTTATCTACCTGTTTATCTATCAAACCTACCCACCCATGGCTAGGAACCCAAACCCAATCAACCTGGGGCTGGCCTAGCAACTTATCCACGGGGGCATACCTACCTAAATAGGGCCTATCTAGTTACGTGGGGCGTCTCCCCCCCCTCCAACCCCCGTAGGATATAGGCCTCTAAGTTATGGCTTGTACCCGCTCTCCCACCCCTGGGAAGTTTGTACAGAGGTGGGAATAGGTAAAGAAATGCTGGAAAATTGAGGATTCTAAGATATTTGTGTGTAATTTCTGCAGGGATGAGTTGTGGCCGGGACAAGTCCTCATGGCGGTGTGGAACGGATGCAGAAGAAAAGGGAAAAAGAACGACTCATCAGATAAGACGTCTCCGGTGAGTCCCTCATTTCAGGGATTATTTTTTATATTGTAATGTGATGTGACCTGAGCTGGTGTCTGACCTCTATGTGGTCTCTATATGGTGGTGTTGTAGGTTACATGTGTCCCTGATTGTAAGAGTGAGGGAACACCTGACCCTGTGATAGGAGTTAGACTTTTACTTTCTTGCTGGTGTTTATTTTAGAAGGTGGTGAGGGGCGTGACCAAGGGAAACATGGAGGGGGATATTGTATGTGGGTGGAGGGGGATATTGTATGTGGGTGGAGGGGGATATTGTATGTGGGGGAGGATGTTGTATGTGGGTGGAGGGGATGTTGTATGTGGGTGGAGGGGGATGTTGTATGTGGGTGGAGGGGGATATTGTATGTGGGTGGAGGGGGATAGTGTATGTGGGTGGAGGGGGATAGTGTATGTGGGTGGAGGGGGATAGTGTATGTGGGTGGAGGGGGGGGGGATAGTGTATGTGGGTGGAGGGGGATATTGTATGTGGGTGGAGGGGGATATTGTTTTGTGGGTGGAGGGGGGTATTGTATGTGGGTGGAGGGGGATAGTGTATGTGGGTGGAGGGGATAGTGTTTTGTGGGTGGAGGGGGGGATATTGTAGTGGGTGGAGGGGGATATTGTATGTGGGTGGAGGGGAGTATTGTATGTGGTTGGGTGGGGGTGGGGGGGTTGTATGTGGGTGGAGGGGGATGTTGTATGTGGGTGGAGGGGGATATTGTATGTGGGTGGAGGGGATGTTGTATGTGGGTGGGGGGGGGGGGATATTGTGTATGTGGGTGGAGGGGATAGTGTATGTTTGGGTGGAGGGGTTTTGTGTTTGTGGGTGGAGGGGGGGATATTGTATGTGGGTGGAGGGGGGGGGGGATATTTTTATGTGGGTGGAGGGGGATAGTGTATGTGGGTGGAGGGGATAGTGTATGTGGGTGGTGGAGGGGGGATAGTGTATGTGGGTGGAGGGGGGATATTGTATGTGGGTGGAGGGGGGGGATATTGTATGTGGGGGTGGGGGGGGGATATTGTTTCGGTGGGGGGGGGGGATATTGTATGTCGGGGGTGGGGGGGATATTTTTTGTGGGTGGAGGGGATATTGTATGTGGGTGGAGGTGGATATTGTATTGGGTGGAGGGGATTTGGGATGTGGGTGGAGGGGGATATTGTATGTGGGTGGAGGGGGATATTGTATGTGGGTGGGGGGATATTTTATGTGGGTGGAGGGGGTATTGTTGTGGGTGGAGGGGGTATGATGGAGCTACTTAGCCTGTGTCTATGATTTTTGTAGATGCAAATGTGTGACCTCTTGTATTTCCACCGTTAAGTTCTGTTTTGAACACTGTATTATGTGGTAACATGGGCGCGTTTATGTCCGAGAGGCCGGTAATATTTTCATGTACAGTACGGTGGGCCCCCCAAGATCAATTCCCCTGTGGGCCCCAGACCCCCCAGTCCGACACTGATTTTCAGCGTGTACTGTCAGCGCCTACAAAGAATTCTTCGAGGTGTCTTATGCACTAACAACACTAAAGAATAGGAGGCAGAAATCTGCTTCGGGCAGTCTGGGTCATTTGCTCGTCGGAATTCTGCGTTTGCAAGCGGCGAATTTCCAGCAAGCAAATGACACTGTAATTGCTGAAAAATCGTCATGTGAACTCACCTTAAGTGTGTAGTGTGTGTCCCATATATGTATATATACACACAATTTCTGGGGTACCTTGTCTAATGTAGTCTCTGGGGTACAGTTTGTAATGTAATAATCTCTGGGGTATGGTGTAATATAATCTCTGTTGTACAGTGTGTAATGTAATCTCTGGGGTATGGTGAATAATGCAGTAATATATGGGGTACAGTGTGTAAACTAATCTCTGGGGGACAGTGGGTAATGTAGTAATCGCTGGGGTACAGCGAGTAATGTAATCTCTCGGGTACGGTGTGCAATGCAGTCTCTGGGATACAGTGTAATCTCTAGGGTTTGGTGTAATGTCATCTCTGGGGTATGGTGTGTAATGTAGTAATCTCTGGGGTACAGTGTAATCCCTGGGGTACAGGGTGTAATGTAATCTTTTGAGTACAGTGTGTAATGTAGTAATCTCTGGGGTATGGTGTGATGTAATCTCTGGAGTACAGTGAGTAATGTAATCCCTGGGGTATGATGTGTAATGTAGTAATCTCTGGGTTATGGTGTAATGTAATCTCTGGGTACGGTGTGTAATTCATTTCTAGGGTTCAGTGTGTAATATAACACATTTTTGGGGTACAGTGAATTATATTATTTCTTGAGTACAATGTACAATTCATTTCTAAAGTGCTGTTAGTAATGTAATTTCTGTGTCTCCCATGTGTAATATAATTAATTTCTGGGGTGCAGTGAGTGATTTCATTTCTGGTGTATGGTATGCAATAAAATACATTTTGGGGTACTGTATGTGACGTAAGCGGTTCCTAGGGGTACAGTGAGATTGGGTTCTTTATTTTCCTCATTCTGTTGTGTGTATTAAAAATTTAATGGAGTAATGATGGGGGGATGGAGAGGTTAAATGAAATTTGCTGCATTGCACAACATTTTTTATTTCCATCTAGAGGGGGGAATATTTTAGGTGCGCCGCTTCGGTTTAATTGCCAGGGCTGCTTTTCAGTCCCAGTCCAGCTCTAAACTTCAGTAATTAGAGAGCTACTCATAACCTTACGGATAGCACCTAAAGTGTTTGCCATAAGGACTCTGCCTGGACCTGCTGGGGGAGCTCACAGCACTCCCTCAGACCTCCTAGCTGGGTTACAGGGGCCCGCTTCACTGCAGGGAGAGGAGGGGAGAGAAGGGAAGGGAGGGGAAGTGAAAGGGAAGGCGAGCAAAGGAGGGAGGGATAGGATGAGAGGGGATGAGAGGGAAAATTGGTCCCCCCCACTTTTTGAACCAAAGTTACACCCCTGAAAGGTACTTTGAAAAGGTAAAGGGAGTGCAAAGGAAATGTGAAATGGTGTAAAAATGGAAGTGCTAAGACATAGTTAAACGATTAATTTATGAATTATTTCAAAGTGTATTTCTGCTACATTGAGAATACATGAACATATGAGGTTGTGCCCACCTCAGCGTGTACCTGTAAAATTTTGTTTGCATGGAGTGGCTGCCTCCGTTTTGGTTGTGCATGTCACCCATCCACACAGATTGTTTTTTATCAGAACAGAGTATAGTTGGGAGCTTCATGCCCTGAAAGTGTTGAGGCCTGAGAGGACATCGAGAGAGGAAAGATTGTGTAAAGTAGGTCCCCATTTGAACTGAGGTCACTTGATGGATGAACCCTCACAGCTTTGACCCGAAATTGGTGCTCAGAGCCTTAGATTTTTGTGTTTCCTAAATGTAACAGAAATCCAGTTTGTAATAATTCATATATTCATTGTTTACTTGTCTCTTAGCTTGTTTGTGTGTAAATATATGGTGTGACTGCCTTTTGCCTTCAGACCACATCAATTCTTCCAGGTGCACTTGTACACAGTTTCTGGAGGAACTTGGCCGAAGAAAAAGAGCTACAGATCTTCTGTGGATGTAGGCTTCTCCATTCATGTAATCCCAGACTGACTTGATCAGGACTCTGTGGAGGCCATATCATCACTTCCAGGATTCCTTGTTTATGCTGAAGATAGTTCTTAATGACATTGGTTGCATGTTTGGGGTTGTTGTCCTGCTGCAGAGTTAATTTGGAGCCAGATGCCTCCATGATGGCAGCATTTTGGCCACACCTACCTAAAACTTTTGCACACTACTGTTACTCCATGAGTGAAAATGGTGGGCGGCCAGGAAGGAGGGAATGTGGTTGCTAGGCAACTGGAGACCAGGGGCATCGCTAAGCTGTTTTATTCAGGGCTCGGGCCCCGAATAAAACTCCCTGTGCCCCGAGTCTCCCGGGTCCAGGCCGCTTGCGTGGACTTGGAGCACCGACTGGCCTTCAGCTGCATGTGGTCCGCTGGACGCACATGCGTGCGGGCTTTTGCAGAGCAGAGGCGAGCGCTTCCCCGCTCGCAGACAGTGTCGGACCGGGTCTGGGTTTCCGACACTGCGGGGGCCCCCGGGTCTACAGGATGAGGACCCGCCGCGGCCCCGTGCGCCAGCCGGCAGCGTCGCGATGATGTGATGTCATCGGACGCTGCCTTCCTCGGGCGCACAGCGCGTTTATAGGCCGTGCGCCCAAGGAGCTGCCGGAGGAGGCGGGCTGAAGAGGACGGAGGCGCGCTCGCCGGGGGAGTTAAGGTGAGTATGAATGTTGTTATTTTTAAAGTGTTTACCTGCCTGAGTGCCCCTATAATGCCTGCCTTGCCCCTATAATCCCTGCCCGTGGCCCCCATATCCCTGCCCGTGGCCCCCATTATATGCCTTGCCCCTATAAAGTGCCTTTTTGGCCCCATATCCCCGCCTGTGGCCCTTCTAT
>JAODAL010055473.1:0-23934 GCA_025379985.1 Phyllomedusa bahiana
TAACCCAACCCTAACCAACCCACCTAAACCCTAACCCCATCTTAATAACCCTGAAACCCCAACTCCAACCCAACCCTAAAATTTTAAAACCCCAACCCCTACCCAAAAAATAAACTCTAACCCTACCCCCTTTAAACCCCAACCCTAAATCTAAACCCTAACCCCCCCTTAATCCCAAAACCCCACCCCTTTAAACCCCAACCCACCCCTAACCCCCCCCCTTAAATCAAAACCCCAAAATTAATAAAAAAACCCCCCCCCCCTAACCCTAACCCACCCCTAACCCTAAAAAATGCCCAAACCCAACCCTACCTCTAACCCGCCTAAAACCCCAACCCTCCCCAACCACCCCAAACCCTAGTCTAATAAACCCAAAACCCCACCTCTAACCCAAAACCCCATCTAAAAAAAAAAACCCCCAAAACCCCAACCCTAGCCCCTTTAAATTTTAAACCCTACCTCTAACCCTAACCCAACCCCTAATCCCCCAAACCCTAACCCTAACCCTACCTCTAACCCCCCCAAAACCCCAAAAACCTTTTTAACCTCCCCCCCCTAACCCTAACCCTATAACCCTAAAAACCCCACCCCCCCTTCCCCAACCCCACCCTTCCCAACCCTAAAAACCCTTTCCTTTAACCCTAACCCTAACCCTTTCCCCCTAAAACTCTAAAACCCCAACCCCCTTATCTATTTAACCCTCCTAACCCTACCTCCCAAAACCCCAAACCTCAACCCAAACCCTTTCCCTAACCCTAATAACCCTAAACCCATTTCCCCTATACCCTAACCCCCTAAACCCAAACCCCCCAAACCCTAACCCCCCGCTTAACCCTAACCCCCACCCCTAACCCTAACCCTAGCGAAAACCCCCAACCCTACCCCCTTTTAACCCTAAACCCCTAACCCCCTAAACCCCAACCCTACCTTTAAACCCCAAAAAAAACCTCTAACCCTAACCCTAGCTTAATAACCCTAACCCTACCCCTAAACCCCTAACCCACCCCTTTAAACCCCAACCCCATTTAAACCCCAAACCCTAAACCTTTTAACCCTAACCCTTTACTAACCCCCCAAACTTAACCCTAACCCTAACCCCAACCCTAACCCTTAACCCTAACCCTACCTCTAACCCTAACCCTACTAACCCTAACCCTACCTCTAACCCTAACCCTATCTATAACCCTAACCCTACCTCTAAACCCTACTTTAACCCAAATCCTACTAACCTAATAAACCCTAACCCTACCTCTAACCCTACCTCTAACCCTAACCCTACCTCTAACCCTAACCCTATCTATAACCCTAACCCTACCTCTAACCCTAACCCTATCTATAACCCTAACTCTAACCCTAGCTGTAACTTTAACCCTACCTCTAACCCTAACCCTACCTCTAATCCTACCTCTAACCCTAACCCTACCTCTAACCCTATCTATAACTTTAGCTCTAACCCTAACCCTATCTATAACCCTAACCCTACTTCTAACCCTACCTCTAACCCTAAACCTACCTCTAACCCTAACACTATCTTTAACCCTATCTCTACCCCTAACCCTACCTCTAACCCTAACCCTACTTCTAATCCTAACCCTAGCTCTAACCCTAGCTCTAACCCTAACCCTAGCTCTAACCTTCAACGCCTAGCTCTAAACCCATCCTACCACTAACCCTAAACCCTAGCTTCCTATCCCTAACCCTATATCTAACCCTAACCCTAGCTATAACCCTAACCCTATCTATAACCCTAACCCTAACCCTAACCCTAACCCTACCTCTAACCCTAACCCTACCTCTAACCCTATCTATAACCCTAACCCTACCTCTAACCCTAACCCTACCTCTAACCCTAACCCTACCTCTAACCCTAACCCTACCTCTAACCCTACCTCTAACCCTAACCCTACCTCTAACCCTATCTATAACCCTAACCCTACATCAAACCCTAACCCTACCTCTAACCCTAACCCTACCTATAACCCTATCTATAACCCTAGCTATAACCCTAACCCTACCTCTAACCCTAACCCTAGCTCTAACCTTAACCATATCTCTAACCGTAACCCGATCTATAACCCTAACCCTACCTCTAACCCTAACCCTACCTCTAACCCTAACTCTACCTCTAACCCTATCTCTAACCCTACCTCTAACCCTAACCCTAGCTCTAACCCTAACCCTACCTCTAACCCTAGCTTTAACCCTAACCCTACCTCTAACCCTATCTATAAACCTAACCCTACCTCTAACCCTAACCGCACCTCGAACCCTACCTCTAAACCCTAACCCGACTCTAACCCTAAACCTGATCTATAACCTAACCTACCTCTACACCCTAACCCTATCTATAAACCCTAAACCTAACCCTAGCTGTAACTTTAACCCTACCTCTAACCCTAACCCTTCACCTCTAATACCTACATTCTTTCTTACGCCTAATACCCTACATTCTAACCCTATCTATAACTTTAGCTCTAACCCTAACCCTATCTATAACCCTAACCCTACCTCTAACCCTACCTCTAACCCTAACCCTACCTCTAACCCTAACCCTATCTCTAACCCTAACCCTATCTCTAACCCTAACCCTATCTATAACCCTAACCCCCACCTCTAAACCTAACCCTAGCCCTACCTCTAACCCTATCTATATCCCTAACCCTAACCCTACCCCTAACCCTAACCCTACTCAACCCTAACCATAGCTCTAACCCTAACCCTACTCTAACCTTATACCCTAGCAATAGACCGCTAACCCCACCTCTAACCCTACCCTAGCTCTAACCCTAACCCTAGCTCTAACCCTAACCATACCTCTAACCGTAACCCTAGCTATAACCCTAACCCTACCTCTAACCCTAACCCTAGCTATAACCCTAGCTATAACCCTAACCCTACCTTTAACCCTAACCCTATCACTAACCCTAGCTATTACCCTAACCCTACCTCGATCCCTACCTTTAACCCTAACCCCTAGACCGCTAACCCTAACCCTTTCTATAACCCTAACCTTACCTCTAACCCTAACCCTATCTATAACCCAAACCCTACCTCTAACCCTAGCTGTAACCCTAATCCTACCTCTAACCCGAACCCTACCTCTAACCCTACAACTAACCCTAACCCTCCCCTAACTCCAACCCTAACCCCATCTATAACCTAACCCTACCGTCTAACCCTAGACCCTAATCAATAACCCTAACTCTATCACTCTAACCCTAGCTGAATTTTTAACCTACCTCTAACTAACCCTACCACTAATCCTACCTCTAACCCTAACCTACCTCTTAACCGCTATCTATAAACTTTAGCTCTAACCTAACCTAACCCTGACTACAACCCTAACCCAACTATCTAACCCTACCTCTAACCCTGAACCTACCTCTAACCCTAACCTATCTATAACCCTATGCTCTACCCCCTAACCCTACCTCTAAACCCTAACCCTACTCCGTAATCCATAACCCTACTCTAACCCTAGCACTAAACCTAACCCTATCTCTAACCCTAACCCTCCCTCTAACCCTACCTCTAACCCTAACCCTAGCTCTAACCCAACCCTTAGCTCAAAACCCTAATCTTAGCTCTAAAACCTATCCCTATCTATAACCCTAACTCTACCTCTAACCTAACCCAACCTCTAACCCTAACCCCTACCTCTAAAACCCTATCTATACACCCTAACCCTACATCTAACCTAACCCTACCTCTAAAACCCTAACCTACCTCTAACCCAACCCCTACCTCTAACCCTACCTCAGACCTAACCTACCTCTAACCCTATCTATAACCCTAACCCTACATCAAACCCTAACCCTACCTCTAACCCTAACCCTACCTATAACCCTATCTATAACCCTAGCTATAACCCTAACTCTACCTCTAACCCTAACCCTAGCTCTAACCTTAACCATATCTCTAACCGTAACCCGATCTATAACCCTAACCCTACCTCTAACCCAAACCCTACCTCTAACCCTATCTATAACCCTAAACCTACCTCTAACCCTAACCCTACCTCTAACCCTAACTCTACCTCTAACCCTATCTCTAACCCTAGCTGTAACCCTAACCCTACCTCTAACCCTAACCCTATCTCTAACCCTAGCTGTAACCCTAACCCTACCTCTAACCCTATCTATAAACCTAACCCTACCTCTAACCCTAACCGCACCTCGAACCCTACCTCTAACCCTAACCCTACCTCTAACCCTAACCCTATCTATAACCCTAACCCTACCTCTAACCCTAACCCTATCTATAACCCTAACTCTAACCCTAGCTGTAACTTTAACCCTACCTCTAACCCTAACCCTACCTCTAATCCTACTTCTAACCCTAACCCTACATCTAACCCTATCTATAACTTTAGCTCTAACCCTAACCCTATCTATAACCCTAACCCTACTTCTAACCCTACCTCTAACCCTAAACCTACCTCTAACCCTAACCCTATCTATAACCCTATCTCTAACCCTAACCCTATCTATAACCCTAACCCTACCTCTAACCCTACCTCTAACCCTAAACATAGCTCTAACCCTAACCCTATCTATAACCCTAACCCTACCTCTAACCCTACCTCTAACCCTACCTCTAACCCTAACCCTAGCTCTAACCCTAACCCTAGCTCTAACACTAACCCTAGCAATAAACCTAACCCTACCTCTAACCCTAACCCTAGCTCTAACCCTAACCCTAGCTCTAACCCTAACCCTACCTCTAACCCTAACCCTAGCTATAACCCTAACCCTACCTCTAACCCTAACACTAGCTATAACCCTAGCTATAACCCTAACCCTACCTTTAACCCTAACCCTATCACTAACCCTAGCTATAACCCTAACCCTACCTCGATCCCTACCTTTAACCCTAACCCTACCTCTAACCCTAACCCTATCTATAACCCTAACCCTACCTCTAACCCTATCTATAACCCTAACCCTACCTCTAACCCTACCTCTAACCCTAAACCTACCTCTAACCCTAACCCTATCTATAACCCTATCTCTAACCCTAACCCTATCTATAACCCTAACCCTACCTCTAAAACCTTATTACCCTCAAAACCCTAAACATAGCTCTAACCCTAACCCTATCTATAACCCTAACCCTACCTCTAACCCTACCTCTAACCCTAGCTCTAACCCTAACCCTAGCTCTAACCCTAACCCTAGCAATAACCCTAACCCTACCTCTAACCCTAACCCTAGCTCTAACCCTAACCCTAGCTCTAACCCTAACCATACCTCTAACCGTAACCCTAGCTATAACCCTAACCCTACCTCTAACCCTAACCCTAGCTATAACCCTAGCTATAACCCTAACCCTACCTTTAACCCTAACCCTATCACTAACCCTAGCTATAACCCTAACCCTACCTCGATCCCTACCTTTAACCCTAACCCTACCTCTAACCCTAACCCTATCTATAACCCTAACCCTACCTCTAACCCTAACCCTATCTATAACCCTAACCCTACCTCTAACCCTAGCTGTAACCCTAATCCTACCTCTAACCCGAACCCTACCTCTAACCCTACAACTAACCCTAACCCTACCTCTAACCCTAACCCTATCTATAACCCTAACCCTACCTCTAACCCTAACCCTATCTATAACCCTAACTCTAACCCTAGCTGTAACTTTAACCCTACCTCTAACCCTAACCCTACCTCTAATCCTACCTCTAACCCTAACCCTACCTCTAACCCTATCTATAACTTTAGCTCTAACCCTAACCCTATCTATAACCCTAACCCTACTTCTAACCCTACCTCTAACCCTAAACCTACCTCTAACCCTAACACTATCTATAACCCTATCTCTACCCCTAACCCTACCTCTAACCCTAACCCTACTTCTAATCCTAACCCTAGCTCTAACCCTAGCTCTAACCCTAACCCTAGCTCTAACCTTAACCCTAGCTCTAACCCTACCTCTAACCCTAACCCTAGCTCTAACCCTAACCCTAGCTCTAACCCTAACCTTAGCTCTAAACCTAACCCTATCTATAACCCTAACCCTACCTCTAACCCTAACCCTACCTCTAACCCTAACCCTACCTCTAACCCTATCTATAACCCTAACCCTACCTCTAACCCTAACCCTACCTCTAACCCTAACCCTACCTCTAACCCTAACCCTACCTCTAACCCTACCTCTAACCCTAACCCTACCTCTAACCCTATCTATAACCCTAACCCTACCTCTAACCCTAACCCTACCTCTAACCCTAACCCTACCTCTAACCCTAACCCTACCTCTAACCCTATCTATAACCCTAGCTATAACCCTAACCCTACCTCTAACCCTAACCCTAGCTCTAACCTTAACCATATCTCTAACCGTAACCCGATCTATAACCCTAACCCTACCTCTAACCCAAACCCTACCTCTAACCCTATCTATAACCCTAAACCTACCTCTAACCCTAACCCTACCTCTAACCCTAACCCTATCTCTAACCCTAGCTATAACCCTAACCCTACCTCTAACCCTAACCCTATCTCTAACCCTAGCTCTAACCCTAACCCTACCTCTAACCCTATCTATAAACCTAACCCTACCTCTAACCCTAACCGCACCTCGAACCCTACCTCTAACCCTAACCCTAAACCTCAACCCTAACCCTATCTAAAACGCCCTAACCCATACCGTCTCACCCTAACCCTATCTTAACCCTAACTCTTAACCCTATCTGTAACTATAACCCTACCTCTAACCCTAACCCTACCTCTAATCCTACTTCTAACCCTAACCCTACATCTAACCCTATCTATAACTTAGCTCTAACCCTAAACCTTATATCTAGCACCCAAACCCTACACTAACCCAAACCACTAACCCTAACCCAACCCTCTAACCCAAACCCTAGCTATAACCCTATCTCTAACCCAAACCCTATCTATAACCCTAACCCTACCTCTAACCCCTCTAACCCTAACCCTAGCTCTAACCCTAACCCTACCTATAACCCTAACCCTACCTCTAACCCTCTCAAACCCTACCTCTAACCCAAACCCAACTCTAACCCTAACCCTATCTCTAACCTAACCCTAACAATAACCCTAACCCTATCTCTCACCCTAACCCTATCTCTCACCATAACCCTATGCACCAACCCTAACCCTACCTCTAACCCTAACCCTAGCTATAACCCTAACCCTA
Source organism: Phyllomedusa bahiana (assembly GCA_025379985.1). NCBI lineage: Eukaryota > Metazoa > Chordata > Amphibia > Anura > Hylidae > Phyllomedusa > Phyllomedusa bahiana. The sequence goes on from JAODAL010055473.1 coordinate 7,171, forward strand.
CCTCTAACCCTAACACTAGCTATAACCCTAGCTATAACCCTAACCCTACCTCTAACCCTAACCCTATCTCTAACCCTATCTATAACCCTAACCCTACCTCTAACCCTACCTCTAACCCTAACCCTACCTCTAACCCTAACCCTATCTATAACCCTAACCCTACCTCTAACCCTAACCCTATCTATAACCCTAACCCTACCTCTAACCCTAGCTGTAACCCTAATCCTACCTCTAACCCGAACCCTACCTCTAACCCTACAACTAACCCTAACCGTATCTCTAACCCTAACTCTAACCCTAACCCTAACTCTAACCCTACCTCTAACCCTAACCCTATCTATAACCCTAACCCTACCTCTAACCCTAACCCTATCTATAACCCTAACCCTACCTCTAACCCTACCTCTAACCCTAACCCTATCTATAACCCTAACCCTACCTCTAACCCTAACCCTATCTATAACCCTAACCCTAACCCTATCTATAACCCTAACCCTACCTCTAACCCTAACCCTACCTCTAACCCTACCTCTAACCCTAACCCTACCACTAACCCTAGCTATAACCCTAACCCTACCTCTAACCCTACCTCTAACCCTAACCCTACCTCTAACCCTAACCCTATCTCTAACCCTACCTCTAACCCTAACCCTACCTCTAACCCTACCTCTAACCCTAACCCTAGCTCTAACCCTAACCCTAGCACTAACCCTAACCCTAGCTCTAACCCTAACCCTAGCTCTAACCCTAACCCTAGCTCTAACCCTACCTCTAACCCTAACCCTAGCTCTACCACTAACCCTAGCTCTAACCCTAACCCTAGCTCTAAACCTAACCCTATCTATAACCCTAACCCTACCTCTAACCCTATCTATAACCCTAACCCTACCTCTAACTCTAACCCTAACCCTACCTATAACCCTATCTCTAACCCTAGCTATAACCCTAAACCTACCTCTAACCCTAACCCTAGCTCTACCCCTAACCCTAGCTCTAACCCTAACCCTAGCTCTAGCCCTAACCCTATTTATAACCCTAACCCTACCTCTAACCCTATCTATAACCCTAACCCTACCTCTAACCCTAACCCTATCTCTAACCCTAACCCTATCTATAACCCTAACCCTACCTCTAACCCTATCTATAACCCTAACCCTACCTCTAACCCTAACCCTATCTCTAACCCTACCTCTAACCCTAACTCTAACCCTAACCCTACCTCTAACCCTAACCCTAACCCTAACCCTTCCTCTAACCCTAACCCTACCTCTAACCCTACCTCTAACCCTAACCCTACATCACTAACCTAACCCTAGCTCTACCCTAGCTCTTACCCTAACCATATCGCTAACCCTTAACCCTACCTCTAACCCTACCACTAACCCTAAACCCTAGCTCTAACCTAACCCTAGCTCTAACCCTAACCTTAGATCTAAACCTAACTATATCTCTAACCCTAACCCTAACCCCTACACTCTAACCCTAACCCTACCTCTAACCCTATCTATAACCCTAACCCTAACATCTAACCTAAAACCCTAACCTCTAACCTCTAACCCTACCTATAACCCTATCTCTAACCCTAGAAAGTCCAGGTGCACGCTTCAATATCCACTAACCACAACCGAACACCATTTTAAAAATAAATACATTGTATTGAAATTCAGAAAAATGTAAAAAACATACACAATACAAAAGCCAAGCATGGAAGAGCAGAGTTTGACATGCGTTGGATGAAAAGACGCTTTCGAAGCCTGCTTTTAATCGTAGCAAAATTTCCTAGTATGCTCGTTTAAATATCAACCCTCCGTTTAAGTTTTTTTGGGAACCCCCTATTAAAACCCACAAGGGGTATAGAAAATCTAAGAACAATCTAAAATGAATAAAAAAAACTACTAATTATAGAAAAAGTAAACTGATTGAAAAAATTAATAATAATACTTAATATCTTTTTAATATTTAGACCTTTTGGGGGTTTGGACCAAACAAAAAAACCAACGGGGTTCCCTCTGGTAATTTACAAGCAATCACCACCCCCCTGGCGAAAGGGGATTTTTTTTTATTCCCAAAAATGTAAAACCCCTAAAATTTTTCCAGTGTCTCCAAAAAATGTTTGAGACCCTAAAAAACTATTGATATTATTAGTTTTTTACAAAAATTTAGATGTTCCTAATTTTAACTTTTAATGGACAAGAATACAACCTCTACTGCATCTGCACAAAGGGCAGCTCACAAATAAACACGAATTATGTTACAATTTATGAAATTCTTTATGCGGGAGTTTTTTCCTGTTTAAAAAAGAAACAACTGGTCCTAATTTTGGCAGAACCCACATTTCAGTTTCATTTTTGTTCCGACTTTTAAAAAACTTGTACTTCTTAACCAAAGTTAAATTGGGGGGAAAGGGGGGGGGGGGGTTGGGAAAAAACTTGGGGGGGAGTAATTTAACCCAAAGGGGGGAGTTTTTTGGTTTCATATCGAATACCCTGTCTCCAACAAATCAAAGTAGTCCCTTTTCCCCAACCCAAAAACTGGCAGGTTGTTTTTTTATGAAAAGAAACGATTTTGTTTTTTTTTGTTACTATTAAATTGTACTAAAAATTTCAATTTCCCAGTTGTGCTCAACCCCTTTTTCAAACCCCCCATGTTCATTAGACAAAAGATAGCTCCCAAAATTTGGATTGAACCCTCCCTTTTGGGAATTTCCCAAATCCCGGTTTCTTTATCCTCTCTCTGTAGTCCCAACCCCAAGGGTTCACTAGGTGTAGGGCTGAAATTTTCTGTTTATCTGAAAAATTTCCCGCCCGGGGTCTAACAAACTCTTTCCCTAAGGGATTTTTCCCTTGATAAAGGCCCTGGGGGACCAGAGCCCGGCTAAAAGGTGGTTTTTCCCGGGCCTTTGTTTTCCTGTATGGAAAACCTTTCACTGTTTTACCAAATATGCCCTAATAACTTGGGCATCTAGGAAATTTTCTTCGGTCCCCGCAAGGCAGTAGGTAAAATGGGGGGGTTTCAGGTATTTGGTTAAAGTACTGGGAAAAAGTGTATAAAATGCGAAATCGGCCCCCCAAAATCGGGCAGGTCGTTTTTAAAACGGCCCCTAAACCCCCTGTCTGGGGGGGGAAGGGGGTTTTCCAACCCTTGAAGGGGGAAGTCCCCTTCCACCTTTTGGCCCCTAAAAATAAATTTTCAAACGAAGGGGAAAAAAAAAAGGGGCACCCATAGGTTTCTCCCCTCCTTCAAATTTAAAAAACCCCCCTGGGGGGGGAAAAAGTTTTGCTTAAAGGTATTTAGTCAATCCAAACAGGGAATGGCATTTGGGAAATAGAAAAATCAAATTTAAAATGAAAAAAACCTAAAAAGAAAAATTTTAAAGCCCCCATGATGTTTGGAAAACCCGGGATTTAATCCCACCACTTACAAAAAGACCCCGGAAAAAAAGAAAACATTAAAATTTAAATTGTTCAATTTTGGAATAAAAATTTTTTTGTTAAACTTTGATGTATCCTGGAATAGCCCCCTTTTAAAAGGGTTGGGAATTTTTGGGGTCAAGCCACTGGTTAAACGCTCATTGAGGGAACCTAGGCCCGACCCTATTGGGCCAAAAATGTGGGGGGGAAAACCCCCCTTATTTCACCTTAGGTTTGGGGAAGGGGAAAAAGGCCCTTTTTGGGGTTTTTAAAACCCTAACCCTTCCCATTCTAAATTTTTAGAAAAAAACCTAGGGGAAATACCCCCCAAACAAAATGTTTTTTTAAAAGGAAATTTTTTTATTTGGGGTTCCCCGGGCTTGAGTTAAGGGTTTGTTTAGACATCTGTTCCGTAGAATTTTAAGATTCTTTCCCTTTTTTTAAAGACCAAAGGTTTAGGATTACTACTCCCCCTCCCTTGTTGCAGAGCCGATAATGATTTTCCTGTTGGTTTTTTTAATTTCCGAAAAAGCTTTGTGTTTGCCTAGTAAAATTAAATTTTTTTTGTTAGTAGTTTTTTTTTGCCTCTCTCGCAAAAGTAAATAAATCCCTTTCTACTCCTCTTGAAAAAAAATTAACTGGGTCTCGAATGTATGGGATAAAAATCTGAAATTTTCCCAAAAGAATTCTTTTTCCGGGCAATGACGCAGCCCCTCAAAAGGGGGTTGCTCCGTTCTAATGGTAAGTGTAATTGCCTGCAAATCTTTGGGAAAAAAAATTAGAACCCTGATCTAAAATTTTTGGCATTATAAATTTTTTATTAGAAATGGGGCTTCAGAGGGGTACTGTTTTTAATATTTGGGAAAAAAGATTCTTGAGCGAATTTTCTCTAGCAAACTTATGATATCCATATAGTACATAAACATTTTAAAAAGGTGAGTCGGAGCAAAATTCAAACCTTTAGAGAGAATAGAGAGTTGGTCCCCAAATAGATATAGTGGGCAAATTAATTTTCTTGCTATGTCCCCGTAATCCACGGACCTGTATTCTTTATAGCCTTTTGCCCGCCCTTGTCCTTTTTTGGGTTGCTATGTTTGTGGCCATGATGGTAATTTTCCCCTTCCTGGACAGTTTCCTCTCCGCAGTAACGCTGATTGCTCACTGTAAATCATGTGTATTGGGTAACGAAAGCCCCTAGATGTATCCACTCCAAAGCTGACATTGTTTTTTTAGATATCTTTGCTTTTTAAAGAACTAGATGGAAAATTCTTAATATAAACTTTTGGGTATCCCCTGGCCATCCTGGTTTAATGTGGTAATGTAAACTTCTTGCTTCTTCATAATCCAATAAATCGCGCTGTAAATTTGTTCTCTGTTTGAAGTGCGAGTAACATGCTGGTTCAGCACTGATCTTTACCTTTCTGTTGAGTATATTGATAAAAAAACAAATGTCATATTGCGACATTGTCCTTAAACATCTCTAACCCTTACCTCTACCCTAACCCTAGCTTCTAAACCCTAACCCTACATCTAACCCTAACCCTAGCTCTAACCCTAACCCTAGCTCTAACCCTAACCCTAGCTCTAACCCTACCTCTAACCCTAACCCTAGCTCTACCACTAACCCTAGCTCTAACCCTAACCCTAGCTCTAAACCTAACCCTATCTATAACCCTAACCCTACCTCTAACCCTATCTATAACCCTAACCCTACCTCTAACTCTAACCCTAACCCTACCTATAACCCTATCTCTAACCCTAGCTATAACCCTAAACCTACCTCTAACCCTAACCCTAGCTCTACCCCTAACCCTAGCTCTAACCCTAACCCTAGCTCTAGCCCGAACCCTATTTATAACCCTAACCCTACCTCGTAGACCCTATCTCTATCAACCCTAACCAGACCTCTAACCCTAAAACCATCCTCTAACCCTAACCCTATCTATAAACCTAACCCTACCTCTAACCCTATCTATAACGCTAACCCTAACCCTACCTCTAACCCAAACCCTACCTCTAACCCATAAACCCTACCCTCTAACCCTAACCTAGACCTTCAAAACCCTAACCCTGATCTCTAACCCTACCTCTAACCCTAAAGCCCTACCTCTAACCCTACCTCTAACCCACCCTACTTCTAATCCTCACCCTAGCCTCTTCACCCTAGCTCTAACCCTAACCCTAGCTCTAACCATAACCCTAGCTCTAACCCTACCTCTAACCCTAACCCTAGCTCTAACCCTAACCCTAGCTCTAACCCTAACCCTAGCTCTAACCCTAACCCTATCTCTAACCCTAACCCTAACCCTACCTCTAACCCTAACCCTACCTCTAACCCTATCTATAACCCTAACCCTACCTCTAACCCTAACCCTACCTCTAACCCTAACCCTACCTCTAACCCTATCTCTAACCCTAGAAAGTCCAGGTGCTGCTTCAATATCCACTACCGAAAACCATTTAAAAATTAAAATAAATTGTATTGAATCATAAAATGTAAAAACATTACCAAAAGTACAAAAGCCCGAGTAGCATGGAAGAAGCAGTGTTTATGAATGCGGTTGGATGAAACTGACGCGTTTTAGAAGCCTGCGCTTCTTAATCGTAGCTAAATAACAGATGATGTATGCTCGTTTAAATATCAACCCTTCCGTTATCACGTGTTTTTGGAACCACCTATTAGTACCCACAATGGTATAGAATCATAAGAACATCTAAAATAGAATAGAAAGCAAAACAGTACATAATAATAGAACAAAGTGAAACAAGATTAGAAAAAATTAATAATAATACATAATATCTTTCTAAAATTTAGACCTTTGGGAGTTCTGGTACCAGATCAAAAATCCCAACGGGATTCCCTGCTGAGTAATTTTACGAAGCAAAATCACCACCCCGTGGCGATGTTCAGATTTTTTTTTCTATTCCCAGAAATGTAAAACCGCTGACAAACTCCTCCATGTGTCTCCAAAAAATGTTTTGAGACCATAGAAATTACTATTGATATTTATTATTTTATTATACGAATCTGATAGATGTCTCCTAAATCTAACTTTTAATGGACAAGAAGTACACACCTACATACTGCAACTCTGACCAAAGGGCAGCTCACAAATAAAAACGTTACGAATTTACTGTTACAATTTATGAAATTTCTTTTATGCGGTAGTTTTTTCCTGTTGAAAAAGAAACAAACTGGTCTGAATTATGGCAGAAGCGACATGCAGTGCATATTTTGTGTCCGCACTTATAATAACTTGTACTTCTTAACCATGTAATGGGAGAAGTGGGGGTGGGGTTGAACAAACTTGGGGAGAGTAATGAACCCAAGGTGGGAGCTTTTTTGGATACATATCGAATACCTGTCTCCAACAATCATGTAGTCCTGATCCGACACACGAAGAACTGGCATATTTTTTTTATGATATAAACTATCTGTTTAATGTGGTACTATAATAGTATAACTAAAAGTTTACAAATATCTCCAGTGTTGCTCAACCCTTTCACCCCGCGTTCATTTGACAAAAGACTACTCTAACTCTGGATAGAAACCCTCATTTGGGCTATAATCCAATGACAAGAGTTTTCCTATATCCTCTCCTCCCTGTAGTCTAACACAAGCTTCATCTAGGTGTAGTCTGAATTTGCTGTCATCTGTACAATTTCTGCGGAGTCTAACAAACTCTCTGTAAGGGATGTTCCTAGATATATGGCCTGGGTGACAAGAGCTGGCTAAAAGAGTGGTATTGCCGGCCAAAGTTTTCCTGTATGGAGAAACCTGCACTGTTTTACCAACTATGCCTAATAACTTGACATCTAGGAAATTAACTTCGGTCTCGCAAGGCAGATAGGTAAAATGGAGGTTACAGGTATTCTGGTTAATGTACTGGGCAAACTGTGGTATAAATGCGAAATCGCCCCCCCAGATCAGGAGCAGGTCGTCTATATAACGGCCATACCACCTGATCTGGGGGAGAAATGGGTTACTCACATTGAAGAGGAAGTCCTCTTCCCATATGGCCATAAAAATATTTGCAAGAGAAGGGGAAAAACGAGCACCCATAGGTGCTCCCCTCCTCTGCAAATAAAAAACCCCATCAAAGGAGAAAAAGTTGTGACTTAAAAGGTATTTGGTCACCTCCACCAGGTACTGGCATTTGGTAATAGAAAAATCACTATATGATGAAAGAAACCTAAAGAGAAATTCTAAGGCCCTATCATGTGGAATGCTGGGATACAATCCCACCACGTCACAAGTGACCCAGGAACAAGAATCATTCCATTCAAATTGTTTAATATTGGATATGAGATTTTTAGTATCTTTGATGTATCCTGGAATAGCCACTATTAAAGGTTGTAATTGAGTGTCAAGCCACTGGCTTAAACGCTCATTGAGGGAACCTATGCCTGACACTATAGGGCGAAATGTGGGGGGAAAACCCCCCTTATGCACCTTAGGTAGAGAATGGTAAATGGCCATTATGGGTTTATCCACTAACATATCCTCTGCTAACTTTTCAGAAAAAATACCTAGGGAAGCACCCTCACACAAAATTTTTTTCAAAAGGACTTTGTATTTGGATGTCGGGTCTTGAGTTAAGGTCGTATAGACATCTGTATCCTGTAGAATTTTAAGATTCTCCCTTTTATAAAGACCACTGTTGAGGACTACTACTCCCCCTCCCTTGTCTGCAGAGCGTATAATGATATCCTGATTGTTTTTTAATTCCTGAATAGCTTTGTGTTCTGCCGTAGTAATATTAAATGTTTTGTTAGTAGATCTATTTGACCTCTCTCGCAAAAGTACTAAATCCCTTTCTACTCTCTCTTGAAATAAATCTAGATTCATGGGTCTCGAATGTATGGGATAAAAATCTGAATTTCCAAAATGAATCTCTTCTCGGGCAATAGACGCAGCCTCCTCAATAGGTGTAGTCTCCGCTTCTAGACTGCGTAATGTGCTAATTGCCTGCAAATCTTGGAAAGAAAAATTAGAACCCTGATCTAAATGTGTGGCATTATAACTTTCTCTATTAGAGACTGGCTCTTCAGAGGGATACAGTGTTTTAATATTGGAAAAATGATTCTTGAGCGTAATTGCTCTAGCAAACTTATAGATATCCAAATTATAGTATCATAAACATTAAAATGTGATCTTAGCAAAATTCAAACCTTTAGAGAGAATAGAGAGATGGTCCGAAGATAGAATATAGCCTGGACAAATTAATTACTTGCTGCCATGTCCCTGTAAGTCCACGGACCTGTATTCTTTGCATAGCCTTTTGCCTGCCCTCCTCGTCCCTTTTTTGGCTTGACTACTGTTTGCTGGCCATGAGAAGGTAGATTCGCACTTCCTGTGACAGCTCTCCTCTCCGCAGTAGACGCTGATTGCTCAGCTGTAGAATCATCCGATGTATTGGATAACGAACGCTCCCTAGATGTATCCACATCCGAAAAGCTGACATTGCGTCTTCTAGCATATCTTTGCTTTAATGAACTACGATGAGAGTTCCTTAATATAGACTTTGGTGTATCCTGGCCATCTGGTTTAATATGGTAAGTGTAAACTTCTTGCTTCTCATAATCCAATAAATCGCGCTGAAATTTTCTCTGTTTGAGTGCAGTAACATGCTGTTCCAGCTGTTGTACATTTCTGTTGATATTGGATAAAAAAATTGTCATATTGCGCATTGTCCTTAAACATCTCTAACCCTACCTCTAACCCTAACCCTAGCTCTAACCCTAACCCTAGCACTAACCCTAACCCTAGCTCTAACCCTAACCCTAGCTCTAACCCAAACCCTAGCTCTAAACCCAAACCTCTAAACCCTAACCCTACTCAAAACCACTAACTCCTAGCTCTAACCCTAACCCAGGCTCTAAACCTAACCCTATCATAACCCTAACCCTACAACCTCAAACCCTAACAATAACCCTAACCCTCACCTCTAACACAAACCCTAAAACCCTACCATATACCCTATCTCTAACCCAAGCTATAACCCTAAACCTATCCTCTAACCCTAACCCAAGCTCTAAAAACCCCTAACCCTAGCTACAACCCTAACCCTAGCTCTAGCCCTAACCCTATTTATAACCCTAACCCTACCTCTAACCCTATCTATAACCCTAAACCTACCTCTAACCCTAAACCTAATCTCTAACCCTAACCCTATCAATAAACCCAAACCCCTACCACTAGAACCCTAACTATAACCCTAAACCCTACACCTCTAACCCAAACCCTAATCTAAACCAAACCCTACATCTAACCCTAACCCTACCTCTAACCCTAACCCTACCTCTAACCCTAAACCCTATCTCTAACCCGACCTCTAACCCTAACCCTAACCTCTAACCCTACCTCTAACCCCTAACCCTACTTCTAATCCTACGAACCCTGAGCTCGTTCAGCAGGCTAGGCTAATCCGCTCAATTTAAAGGGCTCTAAAAACCTACCCCTAACCCATAGCTCAAAAACCTAAACCCCCCGAAGCTCTAACCCCCTACCCAAACCCTAACCCTAGCTCTAAAACCAAACCCTCGCTCTAAACCCTAAAACCATAGCTCTAAAACCTAACCCACTCTAAACCCTAACCCCCTAAACCCTACCCTCTAAACCCCTAACCCTAACCTCTAACCAAAATCAATACCCTAACCCTACATCAAACCCAACCCCTACACCTCTAACCCTAACCCTACCTATAACCATAACCCTATCTCTCTAACCTAGAAAAGTCCAGGTGCTGCTTCAATATCTCCACTACCCCGGAAAAACCATTTAAAAAATAAATAAATAGTATTGAATACAGAAAAATGTAAAAAAACATACAAAAGTACAAAAGCCCAAGCATGGAAGATGCAGAGTTTATGTACATGCGTTGGAGTGAAAACAGACCGCGTTTTCGAAGCCTGGCGCTTCTTAATCGTAGCTAAATACAACAGATGATGTATGCTCGTTTAAAATATCACCCACTACCGTTATCAACGTGTTTTGGAAACCACCCTTATTAGAACCACAATGGGGTAAGAATCATAAGAACAATCTAAAAATAGAATAAAGCAAAACATCACATAATTATAGAAAAAGTGAAAGCATGATTAGAAAAAATTAATAATATACATAATATCTTTGTCCTAATATTTAGACCTTTGGGAGTTCTCTGCTGGTAGTCCCAGATCAAAAATCCGAACGGGATTCCCTGCTGAGGTAATTTACGGAAGCAATCACCGACCCCCCCGGGCGAAATTGTGATTTTTCCTATTCCCAGAAAATGTAAAACCGCTGACATCTCCTCCATGTGTCTCCACAAAATGTTTTGAGACTCATAGAAATCACTATTGATATTAATTAGTATTTATGTAACGAATCTGATAGATGACCTCCTAATTCTAAACTTTTTAATGGACAAGAAGTACAACCACTATACTGCACTCTGGAGCACGAAAGGGCAGGCTCACAAAGATAAACTACACGAATTACTGTTACCATTTGTAATGAAATTCGTTATCGGGTAGTTTTTCTTTTTTCCTGTTGGAAAAAGAAACAAACTGGATCTGAATTATGGCAGAAGCGAACATGCAGTGCATATTTTGTGTCCCGCACCTTATAATAAAACATGTACTTGCTTACCTTGTAATGGTAGAAGTGTGGTGGGGTTTTGAACAAACGTTGGGGAGAGGTAATGAACCCAAGTGGGAGTCTTTGTTTGGTATACATATCGAATACCTGTCTCCAACAGATCATGTAGTCCTTCCGACAACACGAAGAACTGGCAGAATGTTTTTTTTTTTTATGATAGAAACTGTTCTGTTTAAATTGGTTACTATAAGTAGAGTACTAAAAGTTTACAAATATCTACTCCAGTGTGCTCAACCACCAACCCTTCCTCTCAACACACACACCCCCGAATGTTCATTAGACAAAAGGACTAGCTCTATCTCCTGGATAGGAAACCCTCCTTTGGGCTAGTATCCAATCCAGAGGTTTCTATACTCTCCTCTCGTCTCGTAGTCTAACACAAGCTTCCATCTAGGGTTATCCTGAATTTGCTGTATCGTAACTATTTCTGCGGAGTCTAAACAAACCTCTCCGTAATGGATGTTCCTAGATATATGCCTGTGGTGAACAAGAGCTGGCTAAAAGATTGGTATTGGTTCCAGGCCCAATAGTTTTTCCTGTATGGAGAAACCGCAACTGTTTTAAAAACCAACTATGCCTAAATAAACCTTGACATCTAGGAAAGTTAACATCGGGTCTGCGCAAGGCAGATAGGTAAAATGGATGTTACAGGTATTCTGTTAATGTACTGGGCACTTTGGTATAAATGCGAATAAATCGGCCCCCCAGGATCAGGAGCAGTCTTCGTATAAATCGGCCATTGACCCACCTGATCTGGGGAGGAATGGGTGTACTCACATTGAAGAGGAAGTCCTCTAACCCCATATGGCCATAAAAAAATTTTGCAATAGAAGGGAAAAACGAGCACCCCATCAGTGCTGCTTTCCCCCGCCGCTCCTCTGCAAATAAAAAAACCCCATCCATCGAAGGAGAAAAAGTTTTGACTTAAAGAGGTAATTAAGTCACCTGCCAATCAGGTCCTTGGGCATTTGTAATAGAAAAATCTACTATATGAATGAAAGAAACGCCTAAAAGAGAAATTCTTCTAAAAGGGCCCTATGATGTGAAATCTGGGATGCCAATCCCACCACTCCACAAAGTGACCCAGGAAACAAGAAATCATTCCATTCAAATTGTTCAATATTGGATATTAAGATTTTTTAGTAATCTTTGAAGTTAACCCCTGAATAGTCCACTATTAAAGGGTTGTAATTGAGTGTCAAGCCACTGGCATTAAACAACGCTCATTGAGGGAACCTATGCCTGACACTATAGGCAAAATTGTGGGGGGAAAACCCCCCATATCACCTTAGTTAGAGAATGGTAATGCCATTATGGTATTAAATCCACTACATAACCTCTGCTAACTTTTCCAGAAAAAATAACCTAGGGAAGTACCCACACACAAAAATGTTCTTTTTCAAAAGGTACTTTGTTATTTGGATGTCGGGTCTTTGAGTTAAGGTTCGTATAGGGGACATCTGTACTCCTGTAAATTTTAATGATTCTTCTCCACTCTCCTCCCTTTTAATAAGACCACTATTGAGGGATTACTACTTCCCCCTCCCCCCTTTCCTGGCAGAGCGTATAATGAAATCCTGATTGTTTTTTAATTCCTGAATATGCTTTGTGTTCTGGGCCGAAGAAATATTAAAGTTTTTTTAGTAGTTCTATTTGACCTCTCTCCCAGCAAAAGTACTAAATCCCTTTCCTACTCTTCTCTTGAAAAATAAATCGATATTCATGGGCCTTCAGAAATGTATGGGTATAAAAATGTGAATTCCAAAATATCTCTTCTCTCGGGCAATAGACGCAGGCCCACCTCAATAGGTGTAGTCCCCTCCGCTTCCTCTAGACCTGCCGTAATGTGCTAATTTGCCTGCAAATGTCTCTGGAAAAGGAAAAATGGTAGAACCTTCACTTATCTAAATCTATGTGGCATTAATAACTTTCTTCCCGTCCCTCTATTAGAGACTTGGCTCTTTTGAAGGGATACAAGTTTTAATATTGGAAAAATGATTCTTTAAGGCCGTAATTTCTCTAGCAAACTTATTGAATCCAAATATAGTATCCATAAACCAATAAAATGGTGAGTTCGAGCAAAATTCAAAAACCTATAGAGAGAATATAGAGTTGGTCCGAGGAAGATAGAATATACTTGGACAAATTAAATACATGCTCATAGGCCCGTATGAGTCCAACGGACCTGTATTCATTTGGCCATAAGCCTTTTTGCCTGCCCACTCTCCCTCGTCCCTTTTTTGGGCTTACTACTGTTGATGGCCAATGAGAAGGTAGATTCCGCACTTCCTGTGGACAGCTCTCCCTCTCCGCAGTAGACCCGCTATAGCTCAGCTGTAAAATCATCCGATGTATGGATAACGAACTCTCCCTAGATGAAACCACAACCGAAAAGCTTAAATTGGCGTCTTCTAAGCTATCTTTGGCTTTTAATGAACAACGTGAGAGTTTCCCGCTTAATATATGACTTTGTGTGTATAATCCCTGCCCATCTCTGGATTAATGTGGAAGTGAATAAACTTCCTTTGCTTCTCATAATCCAATAAATCGGCTGAAATTTTTCTCTGTTGTTTGAGTTGCAGTAACATGCTGGTTCCCAGCTGTTTGTTAACATTTCTGTGTTGATATAGTATAAAAAAAATTGTCATATTGCGCATTGTCCTTAAACATCTCTAGTGCTCCCATGGTCTCTGAAATATTGGTTTTAAGTTCTGATCAAAGTAAATTCGTTCTATCATGTTCCAACATCAAACGCATTAATTGTAACGAAGGCAGATTGGAAAGAAATACCAGATCCACTTGGTCTGTAAGAATCTTCACTGTAAATGTGGGTTGGCAATTTTCCCCTTAAGCCTCAGTAGACCTCGAGGAATCATTTCCCGTGGAAATATGGGTTAGGTGTCCTAAGGGTGGTTAACATCCAACCATGTTTTCACCTCCTTCCTTTCTAAGTATTTTACTAGCTAAGGGTTTTCAATAAAGGGTGGAGGTCTTAATCCAGAGCAAATTCTTTAGACCCCACAACTGCCTGGAAAGATCTCAGGCCGCTCTATTAGTCTAATCTCCATTCTCCGACATATTCCATGGCCTTACAGGGCATAGAGGGAGCTGAGCAGGAGTCAAAAAGACCCTAAAAGGCTGAAAGCAAGACATGAGAGACAAACAAGAATGGGGTATGCACACCCTGCAATTTGCTGACAATGCGTCCTCAAGGGAGGGAAAGAGAGCAAAACAAGACTCCGCGCCACCGCCTTGGTTGGCTACAACGAATCCAAAAATTCCAGGTGCTGCTTCCAAATTCCACTAACCCAAACCATTAAAAATCAAAATAAATTATTGAATTCAGAAAAATGGTAAAAAACATACAAAATGTACAAAATGCCCAAGCTAACACTTCTCAGCTCTTCCATGCTTGGGCTTTTGTACTTTGTATTTTTTTTACATTTTTTTCTGAATTCAATAAAATTTATTTAATTTTAAATGGTTTTGGTAGTGGATATTGAAGCAGCACCTGGGACTTTCTTGGATTCTTTTTAGCCACAAGGACTGTGGCGCGTGTTTTTGCTCTATCCCTCCCTAGAAGCATCAAATTGCAGGTGAGCATACCCATTCTTGTTGTTCTCATGTTGCTTTCAGCATATCTCTAACCCTAGCTATAACCCTAACCCTATACCTCTAAACCCATAAACCCTAGCTCTAAAAGTAACCCTAACCCTAAGCTCTAACCTAAGCCCCTTTCTATAACCTAAACCTACTCTAAACCTGAACCCTTAACCCTCTAACCCTGTCTATAATAACCCTAAACTACGCTCTAAACCCTAACCCTACCTCTAATAAACCCTAACCCTAACCTCTAACCCTATCTCTAACCCTAGCTGTAACCCTAACCCTACCTCTAACCCTAACCCTATCTCTAACCCTAACCCTAGCTCTAACCCTAACCCTAGCTCTAACCCTAACCCTAGCTATAATCGCTAACAATAACCCTGCTTTCAGCCCCACATATACCTAACCTACGAGGAAAGAGAGGATGGTGAGCGGAGGTACAGGGGAGACAGAAGGGGGACACACATCGTGCGGGCAGCACGGATCTCTGCGATCTGGCCGAACACTGACCATATTCACTCAGCTAGACCGCAGAGATCCTCCCGCTTCCAAGGCTGATGAAGAATGAGCATCGGCCGCGGGAGCGCGCACGACTCGCGGCGCGGTGACGTCACCGAGTGCCGTCTAGAGGGCGGGTTTTTTGAATTTCCAGCAGTAAGGAACGCCCAGATCTCGGGACCCAGGGGGCCAGGCGCAGAGTGGGAGGTAAGAAACGGCCGTCTTGGCAAAACCCCTTTAACGAACAAGCCTATTTTATATTATTTTTTTCACATATGTTTTTCCTCCCCGCCTTCCCAGAACCATAACTTTTATATTTTTTTCATCTATATATACACATAAGAGCTTTTATTTTGCAGGACAAGATATACTTTCTAATGCTGTCACTCCCTGTATCATAGAATATGCTAGGAAACTGCAAAAAAAATCTATATATGGCAAAATGTGAAAAAATGCACTCATGCCACGTTTGCGTGGGTTTTGTTTTTACGGCGTTCAATCTTTGATATTCTACAGGTGGATATGGATCCAGCAATACCAAACAAGTATGGTTTTAGTTATGTTTTAGTACCATAAAAAATCCAACATTTTCTATTTTTCACATTTTTGCCGTGGCGCCATTTTTCTGCGAGCAATAACTTTTTTGTACTTCTATCTACGGATTGGAGTGAGTGTGCATTTTTTGGGGGCTGCAGTGTACTATTTACTGGTATCAGTTTGGAATACATGTGACTTTTTGATCACTGTCATTTCAATTTTTAGGCAATGCGAAATGACCACAAAAACACAATTTTGGCATTTGGAATTTTTTCCGTCTATGGTGTTGAGCATACAGGATAAATTATGTTATATTTTAAAATACCTTTTAATGATAATAATAAAACTAAAAAATAAACCTACATAAATCGTAACGGAAAATCCAAAGAAACAAAAAAAGGATAAGGACAGTAACACCTACACTGTCCCCTAGGTTAGTCACCCTATGGTACCTTATTAATAGGAGAACCCGCCCCGATAAAAGGGCGACCCCAGGGAATTAACTCCTACCCCTGTCCCCCCACACTAGGTATCGCCTACTAAATGTAATCTAACCCGGGAGACCACCGTGGAGACAGAAAAAAATAGGATACACACTGTATAGTACCCACAAAAACTAGATATGAGAAAAAAGCGACAATGTAGATGAAAAACAGTAGCACTAGCAATAATACAAATTGCAGGGACAAATAACCCCAATTACAGATAGTATATATAAAACCCTACAGTGTAGAATATAGGGTAAGAGCAAAGCTTTGTACTTATCGCGCCCAAAAGACCCAAAATGAGGATTTTTGATCAATTTTGATGAACATATGGGAGGCGCTGTTCAGGTTAAGCGCCACTTAAACCCCCAAACGCGTTTCGTTTCCCATTTTCCCGGGGGCTCCCCAGTGGGTTAGAAACAATATATCCATCTACAAAAAATATATAGATCAAACATAAAAACACACTCAAAAAGAATAATCTACATTCCTATTTAACCCATGACTAAAAGGCCAAAAGGTACCTGGATCTCCAAATATGTTTTTACCAGGGTTCAGGGAAAAAAACTAAGGATAGGAGTTGGTG